>JAUZSZ010000136.1:4998332-5014053 GCA_034780575.1 Labeobarbus marequensis
CTTTTTGGTCAGCAATGGCTTTTGCCTTGGAAGTCTCCCATGGATGTTGTTTTTGCCCAGTCTCTTTCTTATTGTTGAATCATGAACCCTGACTTTAATTGAGGCAAGCGAGGCCTTAGATGTTGTTCTGGGTTCTTTTATGACCTCCTGGATGAGTTGTTGTTGCACTCTTGGAGTAATTTTGGTAGGCCGGCCACTCCTGGGAAGGTTCACCACTGTTACAAATTTTCTACATTTGTGGATAATGGCTCTGTCCGTGGTTCACTGGAGTCCCAAAGCCTTAGAAATGGCGTTATAACCCTTTCCAGACTGATACATGTCAACTATTTTGTTTCTCATCTTTTCTTGAATTCTTTAGATCACGGCATGATGTGTTGCTCTTTAAACATGCTTCACTTTGCCAGACAGGTTCTATTTAAGTAGTTTCTTGATTCAGCAGGTCTGGCAGTAATCAGGCCTGGGTGTGGCTAGTGAAATTTAACTCAGCTTTCTAAAATAATGTTTTATCACAGTTCTTTCATAATTTAACATGAGTGGGCAATTCATTTTTCATGTAGGGCAAGGTAGGTTTGGGCAGCTTTTTTCCCTTAATAAATGAAATTATCATTTAACAACTGCATTGTGTATTTCCTTGCATTATCTTTGTGTAATATTACAATTTGTTTGATGATGTGAATCTTTAAAGTGTGACAAACATGCAAAAAAATTAAAAGTAAAAAACCAGGAAAGGGGGCAAAAAACTTTTCATGGCACTGTATGTGTTTTTACTGTTATGTTCAACAAAAACACATACAAACAGAGCTTCGGGTGAATGCTAGTTTACTCAAGGAACTTCAGCAGCAACAGAACGGAATACGGTACAACTGTGAAGCATGCACATCAGCATGAATTCACAACAGGATTACTACAATACATAATAACAATGAAGAGCTGTAAATTATGTTGCTCACTGACTTCATCCTTCTTGACTGTCATGAATACATGCTGCACACACACACCCCACCCCACATCTGAATTTCATGCGACACATTCACATGGGATAAGCAAAGCCTGTGATTTAACTTGTATTTACTGACTTATCACCCAGATAGGATGTCAAGGTTTTGCCTAACATTATATGTTGTAAACACAAGAATGTTCCTTACCGCTTGCTGCTATACATGTCATCTATCTCCATCTAATTATGCTTTTTGTTTTCGCTCTTGTGATGTTTTTTTTTCAGCTTTCTCTTTCTGCAAATGGTATAGTTGTATAGTGTATAGCGACATGACCTAGCACCAAAAATACTATCAAAACACTCCAACACAGCCTCCATTCTTCACGAAGATATTATTGCAGGACCTCATTGTTCGGCAAAATATGGTAGGTCTTTTGTGGGGAAATTTTTACTTTACAAATTTCGGTAAACTCAATGTGTCCTCTGAGAAATCTAATCCTGTCCGAATTCAAATGTCTGTGATTGCTGATATGGTATTATCCAAATGCTTCTCCTCATGTGTTTTTTTGGCCTACCTGAGCTACCATTCGCGCACAATTTTCCACATGCTTAACCTTTCACTATGGATAGTATCTGATGAAAAAACTAAATAATAAAATTAATAAGAAGAGCCAAATCACATGGTTTTATTATAAGCAGCCACTTCTATAAACTCCTGTGAAGTTTGAACATTTAAATAATGCTATTATAATAAATTTAAATTATATTAATACATATTTAATTAGACACATGTCGTATGTGATGCACGCAACCACATCACATCTAGAAAATACACTCACCTCTGTAATAGTCTGAACTGGTACATGATGTCACAGACTTTGGGTGATAAAATATAGTTTATTTTATCAGGAAAACTAGTCCTGTCAAAATAGGACTTTAGCTGCAATCCCCCATTTCTTACAAAATAAGCAAATTAGCTTTCACAATACTTCATTCACACGTACCCGTCAGAGAGTCACAGTCACCTCCTGCATCAGCAATCACCAGATCACAATCACCGGAATTCTAATCACCTGCACCTGCAACCACTCATCAGCACTCCATCAAATACCACACGCTCTCTGGCACTCATCGTCCGGTCTACAGTTCACCACCATGAACTGTACCTGACTCATTTGCACTTACCTGTGAATGTTACTAACTTACCTGTTTCCTAGAACCTCTCCTGCGATCCTCCTATGTCGTTCCCTGTCTCCCTGGACCCCCGATCTCCACGTATCCTGTGAAAAGGACTCTGATCAGTTCTCTGCCTCATCACTCTGGAAAGGAATTCACTACACGTCACTCACCTGATCCTTGCACCTCTCCATCTGCATTCATTTAATAAATCCCCTGTTTTGATACTTACCTGTGTTTCCTGGCTCTATTTGTGACAGTACCTCCCATTCAGGGGCGGTGTTTCCCTTTGGCAGTCGCCATACCCTAGCCTCTACCCACCACATCCCAGTTGTTGGTTGCCATACCCTAGGCGATCTTCCCCCAGGACGATCTTCTTATATACCCATCTCCAGTTGCATTACATATTATTTTAAGAGTACAGAGCAAAAATATTTCTTTAGACATGTTCAAGCAAAATTAGCTTTTTTTGTGGAGTCATTTATTTGAGTATAAATGAGATCCAAGTATCCACAAAGGCACAGATATTACGAAATGCATAGAAAATCTTGTTTTTAGTCACAGTGCCCCGTCTCTGATCCTACACAGCCTGCATATTCAGTTAAAACAAAGGGATTCTTTTGATTCTAAACTAAAAGCTGAGCCACTGACACAAAAGAAAGGAAGACATACATAAAACGTATGATTAAAAGCAGATTCATTTACATGCACTTAGCAGACACTTTTATCCAAAGCAACTTACATTGCATTCAAGTTACAATATTTACATCTTATCATCCCTTGCTTTCCCTGGGAATCGAACCCATGATCTTGGCGTTGCTAGTGCCATGCTCTACTGTTTGAGCTACGGGAAAGCTATATTAAAAATAATAATTTCTATATTAAATCATTTCTATATTAGAAATAAAGAAATTCAGAAGCACCGTTAGGGGAATATTTAACTAAATCTTAAACTGTTAAAAACATTTTAATTGAAATAAAGCTGAAGTAATATAAATTAAAAACTATAAATTAACTGAAAACTGAAATTATTAAAATAAAAAAATAAAAAATAATATTTATAATAATAATAAATGACAAAAGAACATGAAATGACTAAACGTTAAACTAAAACTAAAATGAAAACTGAAAATATAAAAATAAATAAAAACTAAACCTGAAATAAAAATACATTTAACCTAAATGTTATAAAAAAACTAATAATTACAAAAGCATATAAAATTACAGAACGTTAGAATTAAAATGAAGATTGAAAATATAAAAATAAATAAAAATTAAAACTGAAATAAAAATGAACCTAAATAGTAATATTTAAACTAAAACTTAAACCAAAAACTAAACATTAAACAAAAAATTAAAACGAAAGCTGAAAATATAAAAATATATAATTAATACTAAAAAGTATGCAAATAATACTAAAATAACACTGCCTAAAACTGAAAATTGTCATCTTTTACTCACCGTCATGTCATACCATAGGCAGAATAAGTAAAAATGACAAATAAAGGTAATAAAATTCATAATTTCAACTTGTACACACAATAGGGTTTTGTCTCAGTGTATGGAAGGTAAAATTCTCTGAGCTGCAGTGTGTGTGTTATCAGAGCCCCTATGTCCAAGAAAAGCTGGGAAAGGCCCTGAGTAAACCTACCTCCCCCCCCCCCCCAGCTCTCCACACCGATGCTTTATTGGCTGTATATCATCACATTTAAGCTGAGAGCAGCATTAGGAAGACAATGCAGTCTCCCATAAACACATTATAATCCAAAAAACCTCTTCTTCTCTCAAGCCATTAAACACACACACACACACACACACACACACACACACACACACACACACACAGACAGACAGACAGACTGCATACATTTGTTGATGCAAAACTTTCTTTGTTCCACCATAACTATCTGCATGAAGTATTCATGAGATGGAGAGATGCTAATATAATCTACAGATAATGGTTTGGTTGAAATTACACAAATAATGACCATCATTTTTAATGACTGAATTCGCTAAAAAGAGCATTTGAAGAGAAAGTGAAGCATAAGAATTTAAAAGCACACATTTATTTAGTTATCTCTACTCCTTAATTTTAATAAATGTTTTTATTAAAACAATAATAGTATTCAATTAATAATTGTTTATGCAGTGTAATTTAATTGTTGAATGTTTATTATTTAATTTAATTATTGTATTTATAATATTTGTATATTTTAATATTTTAAATGTAACAAATAACTTTTAAATATTAATAATATGAAATTAATAATTATTCACTTGATGCACAGTTTAATTATTATATATTATTGTTAATTTAAAAAATATTTATTTTACTAGAAGTTATTAAATATGACATAGATGTCCTTTAGGAATAAATAATATTGATAATCTTTCACGCAATGCACAATTGAATTATTATTGTTAATTGGAAATATTTATATATTTATTTTATTAGAATTTATTAAATATTATATATTTTTTTTAATTAATGCTTATGCTTCTTATTTTTTTAGAATGTAGTCCTTACAGCATAATATCTTTTAAAAATAAAATAATAATAATAATAATAATAATAAAAGTAATAATAGGGAACTGACATAGTTTTTTTCTCTCAATTAATTCATGTTATGCTCTCTCACAAACAGGGGACAGGAGGAAAGCCGGGACCCCGAGGACAGAGAGGACCCACGGTAAGGAAACAAAGTTAGGACAAAAACAAACAATACGTGCCCTTTTGCTGATCAGTTTAGGACTGATTTCACACACTGCTTTCTCATACTTCTTGTGATCGTTTCTGTAGGGACCCCGTGGTGAAAGAGGGCCAAGGGGACCTACTGGTAAAGCAGGACCAAAGGTGAGACTGTCCTTTTTCATAAATATTCTGCATTTGTAAGATTGTATAATGAAATGAGATTATGACATATTGAGGTAAAACCCCTTTTCAGGGTCTTATAAATAATATGACATGCTAATGTAAAAACACCAAGAAAATCGTATCATGCATGCATTCAAGTGTACATAAAACAAGTGTTTGGCGCATAAAAATTCAATTAGGAAAAGCACATCACACCCTGAGTGACTGAAAGAAAACATCTTGGGCTTCAGGATATTTTAAACCTCTTTCATCATTTGTTGTGCTGTGAAAGCTAAACGTGTTGACAGGAGCAAATGGTGCTCCTATTACATTTCAAAAGCAAGGTTTGTCTCCACGGCTCAGCTGGAGCAAATCCAAATGCAACAGGGATTTTACCGATCTACATATCCTCTATCAGTCAAACAAATCTTTAATGGCACGCATTACCTCGGGCAATAAGCATAAGTTTTATTAATAATTAATCGCATTTGCATGGACGTTTATACAAACATTCTGAAATATTAAAACGTTCTGTTTAGTTTCCCTTTTCTCATTTGCTTCTCCTCCCCTCCTTCACAGGGCAACTCAGGAAACGACGGCCCCCCAGGACCACCCGGTGAACGGGTACGGTATAAATAATAATCGAATCCTTCCAAAGTATCGATTATTGCTTCAGAGAGAGAGATTTAACACTTGCTTTTTCCTGTCTTATAGGGTCCGTTAGGATCAGCGGGACCTACTGGATTCCCCGGCCCTAAGGGTCCACCGGTAAGTGATGTTAACACTAGAAATAACTATAGAAATCCTTCTTTCATCCAATCATCTTGCCTGATTTCCTCTCTCTCTCTTGTTTTTAGGGTCCTCCCGGAAAGGACGGGCTGCCTGGACACCCTGGCCAGAGAGGAGAGACTGTGAGTGGCATCTGATATGATTGCACACACTTTCATTCACACACTTGTGCTTAAAAAAACTCAGTTGTATTTTCTTCTGGCAGGGTTTCCAAGGTAAAACTGGACCTCCCGGGCCCCCAGGTGTAGTCGGACCTCAGGTAAATGGAACACAGAATGCTGAAGTTCAAATGTTCAAATTTTCAAAATGATTCTAGAATTACACACTAAATAGTGCACTAAATAGTAAGATTCCAATAATGTCATTAAAATGTTTGGCCCATTAAAAAAGAAAAAAAAAGTATATATATATATATATACTTTTTATGTATTAAGAAAATATATATGTATTAAGAAAAATCTGTTTTGGGACAATTAAGGATGTTTTTTTCTATTTTGGATCTCCATTTTTCCAATTTTGGAATGAAATATGACACTGACAGTGTTGTTATTGTTAACTAAAACTATTTAAAAAATCATTTTCTGGAATTAAAATGAAGTTGAAATAAAATTAAATATAAATTTTAGATGAAAAACGTGGTAATAAAATTATAAATGAAGCCTTGAAATTAAATAAGTGAAATAAATATGTTAAGCTGAATTATTAAAATTACTAACCCTAGACAGTGTTGTTATTGTTAACTAAAACTATTAACATTTTCTGGAATAAAAATAAAGTTTAAATAAAATGAAATATTAGATAAAAAACTAAAAATACAACTAGAAATGTTGCCTTGAAATGAAATAACTGAAATAAATGTTTAAGCTTTATTATCAAAATTACTAAAACTGAAATAAAAATGACTCATGACTGAAAAAATACAAATGACATAACAAAAGCACAAACATTCAACCAAATTAGTAAAACTTGAAAAAAAAATCAAACTTGAAATCTGAAAATAATTAAATAAAAGCAAATTCAAAACATGAATACAATAGTATATAATTAATACTAAAACAACATTGTCCAGACATTTCATTAATCCAGGATCAAAATATTTCAAAGACCTGTGACCTTTTGACCTGGACCAGCAAGAAACCACCTAGCAACTGCCCAGAGCTCCCTAGCAACCACAAAACAATACTCATGACAACCTAGTGAAGTGACAGGGAGTTTTGAACGAACCAGAGCCCCTCAGGAGATGTAAAAATCTGCTTTCCAATGCTATGCTAATTTTGGCTGTTTTCAAGCATTTTAAGCTGCTTCTGCACTCTATTGTATCTTTAATGCTCTGGAGGCATTAGACGCGTTCCACTCTAGGCTGCATCTACCATCCGCAGAAGAATAAAACATTATAAAGTATTTCGCTTAGAAAACAGCACGCCCCACTCACCCATCTGTTTTTCCAGCGTGGCTACCACAAGCAGAGGCCAGAGACATGTGCTACATATTCATGAGGCTGTCAGCAGCCATCACTCGCTCATTATATTATCTTAAAGGTGTCCTAAGGTTGTCACCGGGGAATCGTAATGGCTCCATTAGGTTACATATGGGCCGTTTGTTGGCCTGTCTGTGCTTTGTCTCCTGACACGCTTTTGTTTATGTGGTTAGATGTCGGCGCTGGCTCGGTAATGAATTATTCATAAGCAATCATGATATTCTACTTTTTATGCAAATGTTGAGGTGGGCACAGGTTTCAACAGTGCCGCTCACACATATGGATGTTCAAGTACACATGCTCTGCCATGCAAATGGATGCATATAATCTCATTTTCTTTCTTTCGTTCTTCATGTTGCATAATTTGCATATCCACTGATCTTCATGAAACACTTGTAGCATCTTTATTAATGTATGTTTTCCAGACTTTTTGATTGCTTTCCTTGATTATACTGTACAAACACACTTTTGAACTATGAAAGAGTAGGAGTACTACCGTCCCTTGTGTTCTAGCTGCATAGATTAAAAACTGACCTTTAAATATGACTTCGTAATAATGAATGATTTGTTTTGCTGTAGATTTAAAATGTTAGGATTTGAATTAATCTTATTTTGTTAAAGTAGCAATATACAAAAATTAATCATGTGCAAACTCTGCAAATTGCTTTGCTGAGGTGAGTTAAACCATTCTGCAAATCAAATTGGAATTGAATTAATTCACTGATGAATCATCAGTTGAATTGATTCAGTGACAACCCAAAGATTCATCTACCCCACTTCAGTATAAATATATAAATGTACATTTTTATATAAAATTTTGTATTTCAATATTAAGTACTATATTTAATGTTATTTCTTATATTTATTAGTTATTTACTATTAAAATTAAATGTGGAAAATTCGTGATAAATAAAGTCAAATAAGTAGTTGTGTTGAAATGTTTAACTAGTGTATAGTTGAATGATATATGCTTGTAGATTTATCTTTAAAGGTTTATTTAACATTTTCTCTCTCTTTTTGTTCTTTAATTTTCAGATTTTAAAGATGTATAATTTATAAGATATATAATATATATTCATGTTTATTTATGCATGAAAAATCATAGCTCATTTTTCATTTAGCTTTTAAAATGTTATAATTTTAATTAATGATGTTTTGTTAAAATAGCAATATGCATACATAAATCACATGAAAACTGGTGAATTAAGCCGTTCTGATATTGCAAATCAGTTATGAATTGATTCACTAGGAATCATCAATTGAAATGATTCATCGTCTCCCTAAAGATTCATCTACCCCACTACCTTACCCATAATCCATCTCTCTTTCTGTTCAGGGACCAACAGGTGAGACAGGACCAATGGGAGAGCGAGGCCACCCTGGACCCCCAGGACCACCCGGTGAACAGGGTCTACCTGGACCTGCAGGAAAAGAGGGAGCAAAGGTGCGAATAAATTCATGCGATACGCACTTCAACATTTACACACAATAAAGTTACATATACACAGATCCAAATACATTTATGCATTCATCGATTCATATCTGATCTTTATAGGGAGATCCAGGTCCTGCAGGACCCACAGGTAAAGACGGACCTCCAGGACTCCGAGGGTTCCCAGGCGAGAGAGGTTTACCAGGCCCTGTGGTGAGTATCACGAACGAAACACGCGATTTGAACAAACCCCTAACCCCAAGTCTTACACTTTGTGTAACTCGCGCTTAAATTCTGCACAGGCGAGCATCTCTCTTTTCGTGTTTTGAGCTTGTAGTTTGTTGTTCAGTATAAATAGTACATCACCGTGTCACCTCTACCCATCAAACGTGTCGTGCAGCAGCACATGGATGTGTTTGTGTGCATTCAGCAGTTTTATGTGTGTGTGTGTGTGTGTGTGTATTTGCAGGGGTCAGCAGGTTTGAAAGGGACTGAAGGACCTCCAGGGCCACCTGGACCCGCGGTAAGTAGCCATGCTCTCTTTTTGTCCATCTCTTCTCCAACTGCTTTGTTATTTGCTTGTTTACCTTGTTTTCTCTTTCCCCTTTCTCCTTTTGCTCCACACTGGGTTTTCAGTGAGTACAGTGATTTAGTTCATATGATATGGATGATTTACAGTATATCTTCTGTACCAGGCAAACATTAGAACTTACCTTGAATTTAAAATTTTTTTTTATTATGTACGTGCTGGAAATTAGTTTTGTATACTATTTAATTCATGTTTTAGAGGGGATAGTGCAGAAAAAAGCATCAACAAATGTTCAACATACTCTACCATTCAAAAGTTTGAGGTCAGTAAGAAAATAACACTTTTGTTCAGCAAGGATGCATTAAAGAGTGTCACAGCATCGACATTTATAGTGTTACAAAAGATTACTATTTCAATTAAACACTGATTTTTTTTTTAAACTTTCTGTTCATCTAAGAATTGTTAAAGAAATATATTAAAACAGAAAGCACATTTCATTTCATAACATTACTGTTTTATTGTGATCAAAGAAATAATGCCTTGTAAAATAAATAAAGCAATGTCTTTCAAAACCATTACAAAATCTTACTAACCTTAAACTTTTGAATGGTAGTGTACATGTGAACATCTTAAACAGTGTTATTAATGAGTGTGATTGAAAGAAGATGCTCAAATATGAATATTTATATTAAATATTGTATTTAAATATTAAATACTAAATATTTTAATATATAGTAATGAATGTATTTTATTATCATTATTTACTATTAAAATAAAATGTGGCAAATAGTAGTAAATAAAGGAAAAAGTCTGAGTCAGACTAGTGCATATTTATAAATGATAGATGATTAAAAACGATCAAAAGGTTTATCTGTTCATCTTTTCTCTCTCTTTTCATGCAGCCTTGACACCAGGATTTTGAATATTCAGTTTTACTGATATCTTACATAATGTTGCAATATGCGTAATTATATAATCAGTAACTTGAAAACACAGCATTTATTTCTGCATTAAAAATCATATATGCATGCCGGCTGTCAGCGCCTCCATAGGAATTTTTTTCAAGACAAAATGCATAATTAATCAAACAGATCATCAAGCTTTCATTAGTAAATGGCAATCGTTGCAAGTATATCAGTTATGAAATTCCATTTTCACCTATTCATAGGGTTCTCCTGGTGAACGTGGTCCTGCTGGCCCAGCTGGACCTACCGGCCTCCCGGGCCGACCCGGACCTCAAGGACCTCCGGGCCCTGCTGGAGAGAAAGGTGGACCTGTGAGTACCTCCTCCGTCTTCATTTCTGAGCTTCATTTCACTGTCACATGATTAAATAACTGAGTATCTCCTCCTATTAGGGCGAGAAAGGACCTCAAGGCCCAGCTGGTAGAGACGGTATTCAGGGACCTGTGGGACTTCCAGGCCCGGCCGGACCCATCGGACCCCCGGGAGAGGACGGTGATAAGGTACAGAAGAAAAAGAAGTAATAGAAGAAATGAATGAATTAAAGACAGAGAGATGTGGGCATGAAATTGATGATCATGGATGAATCTGATGGGTTTGCTAGATGATTAAGTGAAGGTCACATCACAGACACGCACACACACATAGATCAAATGACTCCATTGTCTGATCAATAGTTTCTGTAGAGGAATGGATGGATGGTTCAATATTTGGTCTGCGCATGACCAAATTTGAGAATCAAAAGAATTTGAGAATCAAAAGAAACTTTGATTATAAATACTAGGTTTTTAATTTTAAATTAATGTTTAATAGCGATTAAACTCATAAGTTAGCATGTATTACATTTTATTTCATTAAATACCAGGTGTTTTCTGTATGGTTTGTGTTTATTGAGTATCAAACCGTTAGATTAGCAACATAGCAATGTCACATTCAAATAAGAAATATATGTGATATTACAGTGCAGGGAATCAAATTTGCAGTTAGCCTTATTGGAAATGATCTCATTCAACACTTAGGTGAACGTGTCAGGGAAATGACGTCACCGTGACTTTCTCGCACACACCTACACACACAGATTTAGGGTGTATGTGACACCAACATGTGTTAGCATTGGCAGTTTTAAGGTGTGAGCGATATTTGAAGAATGTATGTGTCGGCTCTGCCATGTGTGACAGGTGCAAAGCCTTCTGGGAAATATAGTCAGAGGATTAAATAACAGTGTTAGTTTCCTACAAAAAAAAAAAAAACCCAGACCAAAAAGTATAGGAGAGTATTATTGCTTACCCTGGCACTACCATGTTTTTAGGCATGTGCCATTTTTTAAATATACAATGGTAATATCATTGTTATATCGTTTTCCTTGGAGTTTCATGTAAATACCATATAAATATGAATGCATTACTGTTCAAAAGTTGAAAAATTAATACTTTTATTCTGAAATGTTGTATTAAATTGATCAGAAATGACAGTGAAGACATTTAAGATGTCACAAAAAATAGTTTCAAATCAATTCTTTTTTTTTAAACTTTATGCTACCCAAAGAATCCTAAAAAAAATCATGATATCCATAAAAATGAAGCAGCACAGCTCTTTTTAACATTGATAATTGTAGAAATGTTTCTTGAGCAGCAAATCAGCATATTAGAATGATTTCTGAAAGACCATGTGACACTGAAGACTGGAGTAAATTACATTTTAAAATATATTCAAATAGAAAACAGTTATTTAAAATTGCAGTAATATTTCACAATTTTTCTGAAAAGACTGTTCTTGAGAAACAAATACTGGATTTGTATAATTTGTATTTTTGGATCATGTGACATTTTTATAAATTTGCTAGATATTATTTTAAATAGCAGATATTTGCATAAACGCTGTGTTATTGTGACAGGGTGAGTTTGGTGAGCCGGGACAGAAGGGAAGCAAAGGTGACAAGGGCGAGCAGGTGAGTGAATTTACATTTTCCATTTCCATTTCACTTGAGTCTGAAAATATTATTTATTCAATGAGTCCTGTTTGTTTGTGTTGTTCTCCCACAACGATCATTCGTTCTGTTATTACCACTGCGCCGTTATGAATATAGATGTTGCATTTGTTATGAAAATCAGCGAGTTATACTTGCTTGCTTGCTTTTTTCTTTCTTGCCGTTCTTCAGGGTCCTCCAGGGCCTGTCGGTAGCCAAGGTCCTTCGGGTCAGCCGGGTCCACCTGTGAGTATAATGAAATCAGCCATTTCTCACATGGCATGTGTCTCGCTATGGTGTAAGCGGTGTTAGTGATGTCACTTCTTTTCTGCAGGGTGCTGATGGAGAGCCAGGTCCCAGAGGTCAGCAGGGTCTGTTTGGGCAGAAGGGAGATGAGGGCTCACGAGGCTTCCCAGGACCACCCGGACCCGTCGGCCTTCAGGTTAGAACTTCAAAGTTTGGTTTCTGCTTGTTTAAAACACTGTAATTTTAGTATATTTGATGTACTATCATACTTTTTATTAATTGATTAATTTTATTTATTAATTGATTAAATGGATTTAGATGTTATTCTTTTATTTACAACTCATATTTAAATTTAATTTTAATTAATGTTTTTATTGTAATCCTAATATTTACCAATACTTACCACTTATTAATATTAATTTGAATAATATTTTAATATTTCATTTTTATTTCAGTTTTTGTTTGTTGTGCGTCAATTTAAACTAAACAAAAATTTTAACTATTAGTGTACTATTTGTACTATTAGTTTTTATTTATATTTCATGTAATTCATACTTTTTACCTCTTTTATTTTTGTTAAAGTTTTAGTAATTTTATTGTTTTTGTCATTTTATTTATTTTTTAATATGTCTATATAGTTTTTATTAATTTTTATTTCAACTAAGCTAAACTACTGTTGCCTTGGCAACTAGCTGATAGAAATACGTTTAAGTCATACTTTTTTATAGTAAGGCCTTTTTATATTTAAAAGTTAACTTGTTTTAAATTGTTTTTTTTTTTATGTGATGAGAGTTTTTGTTAATTTTATTTCAGTTTTGGTTATTTTAGTACTTTAGTGTAAACTAGAGAAATATTGAAATATAGAAAATTGCCATGGCAGTTAGTTGAAATAAAATAAGATTAAGGCCTTTTTATATTTTATTTTATGTCAGTTAACATTAATTTTATTCAAAGTATACAGAAATGTTTTTATAGGCTGGAGTAATGATGCTGAAAATTCAACTTTGCTTCACATGAATAAATTACTATTTGGAAATATATTCAAATAGCAAACTGTTATTTTAAAATGTAATCATATTTCACAATTTTACTCTTTTTTTACTGTGTTTTTGATCAAATAAATTCCACCATTGTCAGCATAAGAGACTTTTCCCAAAAACATTAAAAACTCTTACTGACCCTGAACTTGTTGCATGTGAATATGATAATCGTTAAATACTATGATATCACCATCCTTAAACCGTTATTGCACCATAGTCCACAATATAATATGTTTTTTTCAATTCATCAGCAAATTTATTCCAGATGGATAAAAGTCTCACCTTGGAATTATGTCAGATTGTGGAAGTGAAATGGACTGCAAATGGCATTTAATGTGGACTGTAAATGTTGTTTATTTAGTTTGGACAGGATTGAACTGGTTAGTATGAGTTGCAGTTGGTTTTAACTAGTTGTGTTTGTGTGTAGGGTTTGCCTGGACCCCCGGGTGAGAAGGGAGAGACTGGTGACGTCGGTCAGATGGTACACATCAACATCCATACAGTCTTTTTGATTAAATATAATTGGATTTTAATAGAGACTGAGCTTTCTTTCGGCATTTTCTTGATTTTTCTCTCAGGGTCCACCTGGTCCTCCTGGCCCCAGAGGCCCCTCCGGACCCCCAGGAGCCGATGGACCACAGGGACCCCCGGGAGGAATCGGCAACCCAGGAGCCGTGGGAGAAAAGGTGATCCACATCAGCGCCACAAACAAAACACTATCATTTCATTTTAATTAGAAACTGACGTCCTTAATGATCCAAGGGAGAATGTGCCAGTAATGATCCCAGGGTGTTTGTGTATGTGTGTGTGTGTGTGTGTGAGAGAGAGCGCTCAGTCAGTTCTGCGTTTCTCTCATGACTGAGGTTTCCTGTAACTTCTCTCTAGAGTTAAAGAGTTAAAGCTCTGTATGTGATTGCTTGTGTGTCTATGAGTGTTTTTGTAAGTTAAATACTTCTCAGTTTAATGTGCAATCTGTAAGTAAGCCATTCATTGATTATTATCCTCAAAAAGTGTAACAGTGTCTCTGATGCTTGGTTTGAGCTTCATGACCAGCAGCATTAGCCTAACCAGAGTTAGGTTCTATGCAATGACAGACAGCTTTGCTCATACTACTCAAAATGATTTCATTTTATTTAATGAGTAAGCAATGAGGATACACCATTTAGATGTCCGTAGATTTGGTAATTCTAATTAGTGTGATTTACAGTAATAATAATACATTTATATATAGTTATATATAATATTTTTTTAAGTAGTGACTATACAACATGTAAATGTATCAATAGCTTTTTAATTCTAATTAATTTCTTAAAAATATTAATAATAAATTTATATCTAGTATATAATGATGATGATGATGATGATATTAATAATAACAAGATTTTTAAATAGTGACTATACAACAGGTAAATGTATAAATAGCTTTGTTAATTCTAATTAGAGTGATTTATTGTTATAAGAATAAAATAATATAATAATATATAATTATAATTTCATTTCATTTTTAAACAAATACTGTAAACTGTAGATGTATCAACAGCTTTGTTGATTCTTATTAGAGCGATTTAATAATAACAACGATAATAATAATTTTAAGTAGTAACTATACAAGTAAATGTATCATGTATCTTTGTCAATTCTAATTAGTGATTATTATTTATTATTATTAATAATATATATATATATATATATATATATATATACACACACAGTATATATATAGCATATAAAAATTATAAAAATGTATTTTAATTTAATTAGTAAGCAATTACTAAAGTAAATGTATCAGGAATTTTGTTAGTTGTAAGTAATGATTTATTATTAATAATAACAAGAAGAATTTAATGTAATTTTTAAGCAAATAAATATAAATATAAACTGTGTAGACGTGTTGATAGCTTTGTTCATTCTTATCTGAATTATTTAATAATAATAATAATAATAATATAGCTGAAAATAAAATGTTTTTCTGACAACAGATATGTTGTCACATTGTCATAAAGATAGACATTTTTAACAAAATAATGCAGCATAATTAAAAATGTTAATGCAGTTTCTCAGTTTATTTGCCTTTAGCAGATGTGTGAAGTTCATTTTAAATTGTGTGATAAGATTTTTTTAAACGTGCATTAAAACATGCTTTACTAGATAAGGTATTATGGCAAAATTCAACAAGTAACACGTTGCTTAACTTCATGCTTTATGTTCAGTGCAGTGATCTTGAGTTTTTTTCTCTGGAGAGAGTGTGTGTGTGTGTGTGTGTGTGTGTGTGTGTGTGTGTGTGTGTGTGTGTGTGTGTGTGTGTGTGTGTGTG
>JAUZSZ010000136.1:5041767-5054218 GCA_034780575.1 Labeobarbus marequensis
CAGGCACATGGTATAGTCGCTACAAGAGAGGGTCCATGGTAAGTAGGAGCGCATGAGAGAACAGGCTGGTACTGAGGGTCCAGGGATCCTCAGTGTTTCCGGACCATCAGTCTCTTGATGGCCCGTGCTTCTGCATGCTTCTCAGATCCCTTCATGGCCAACCATGGTCATCATCAAAACAGCAGCAAAAGGTGTGTTTGCTCAGACTTATGGGTAATCTGAGAACTGTGGGCAGAGACGTCAGTCAGTCTGTTGCCTTAGCAAAAACACTCAAAAAAAGTGATTGACAAACCTTAACTTACCCTAGAATTTAGTTCTGACTGATGGAATTTCCCCGTTCTTCTATTCCTGTAAGTTTGAAAAAACAAAACAAAATCACCTTGAAGTGACTGAGTCTGTTAACACACAATTGTCACTCTGCTTCCAAATGCTAGTGAGATGCTCACATACAGGAAAATAATATTTTTAGACATTATGGATATATAAATTTCACATAAGCTGCGTTAAAACATACTGTAGACAATACACATTCACTAGCTTTTGAAACAGAGCCTTTGTGTCCGTGGTGGATCTTAGTCACTGAGCTTCTGGGTTCAGTCACTCTTGACATTCAGCTGTGATCATGAGGTAATGTGGTTATGGGCAGGTGTTCATGGTGGGTTGCATGCACGCATGCAAAGTCAATGCATATGAATATGTGCGAGGACCTCCTAATCGTAAGTATATAATGATATGTGTGTGTGCATGGAGCATGCGCTCGCTCTCTCAGTCAGTCACATATGTGTGTGTTTGTGGATCAGAGGAGATGGAGTTTTCTTCTGAACATGGGTTGGTATATTCAAGAATGAAAACAAAACATTTGCATATTTCCGTAATGCAAATGTTGCATCGCACCACAAGGGCAGAATTGCATATAAACCAGTACAACTCATCTGAATATATTAGTGAGATTTTTCAGTGGAGTCTGTAACAAAATGAGTTTATCTTCCATGTTTGAATGTGTAAATGAATTTTGGTGTTTAATACATGCAGCGCAGATCTGAACTGGGAAAAGAGTTTTGTGCTCTTGCCTGACGGATGAAATATGAATGTTTAGACAATAGACAAATCAATGTTTTAACCACTTGTATGAGGTGATTTTTTTTTTTTTTTTTTAGCAAGGATACATTGATTTGATCATAAGTGACAGTAAAGATTTATGTTACGAAAGATTTCTATTACAAATAAATGCTGTTCTTAATATAAAAAATGATCAGAGTTTTCATTAAATACGAAGCAGCACAACTGTTTTCAACATTGAAAATATGTTTCTTGAGCAGCAAATCATCATATTAGAATGACTTCTGAAGGATCATGTAACACTGAAGTCAGGAGTAATGATGCTGAAAATTCAGCATTTTAAAATATAATCAAATAGAAAAGAGTTATTTGAAATTGTAATAATATTTCAGAATATTGCTGTTTTTACAGTATTATTGATCAAATAAATGCAGCCTTGATGACCGCAAACTTTTAAACGGTAGTGTGTATACATAATTGTTATAGCTAAGTATTTATTCAAAAAGACTGAAAGTGGTTTCTGACAAATAAATGACAACTAATTTCCCTGCAAAAACAAAATTGCCTTCATTTTTAAATTTTTGTTTTTCAGTAAAAATATATTAATTTTTTTAAACAAAAATGAAATTTAAATATAAGAAATTAAGTCTTGTTTTTAGGTAATATATCATGTCCTTAACACTTTGGTAATTGTTTTACTACTATTATTTTTATTTATTTATTAAGCCATTGTGTAATATTAAACCCAAATCTAAAACAACAGTGATCGTAAAGTAGCGTAGGTCCGGAGGGGTGTGATGTGTAGTTTTCAGCAGAACCTCTAGTCCAGCCATTATCTACACCGCACGGCTATCTATTTGTCTGCGCAGCTCTCATACGTGGATGCGGAAGGCAATCCGATCGGAGTGGTCCAGATGACGTTCCTGCGTTTACTCAGTGCCACGGCTCGGCAGAACCTGACCTACAACTGTTACCAGTCGGTGGCTTGGCACGACCAGGACCTGGATTCTTACGATAAAGCCATCCACTTCCTGGGTTCCAACGATGAGGAGATGTCTTACGATAACAACCCGTACATCAGAGCCGCCGTCGACGGATGCGCGGTAAGAGCCGGAAATATTTGCCGAATTCGGAACTGCATACTAGCTGTTTCTGCCATTAAAAGACATTAAATTAGTAATAGTATGCGGTTCTAAATTCTAAAGTTGTTTTTAGCAAGTTTGAACTGAAAACTTTCACAAGTGATGTTCATAATGCTCCCTTTCTTTTCTCCCGCAGTTGAAAAAGGGTTACGAAAAGACTATTCTTGAGATCAACACACCGAAAGTGGAGCAGGTACCATTTGTTGACATTATGTTCAACGATTTCGGCGGAGCGACGCAGAAGTTCGGCTTTGAGGTCGGACCGGCCTGCTTCATCGGCTAAGACTGCTCAGCGAGCACACACGAACAAAACATATTCATTTTCTCCGAAAACAAAACGCAAGAAAGAAATAGGACGACTTATTTGTAAAGTTTTGTGTTTCCAAACAAACCCAACAGATACCAAAGTAAGGATAAGAGAAATTGGAAGAAAGAATGGATGTCCAAACAATGGGTTCGTATAACAGAGCAACCTTTTTAACCTCAGTGTACCCTCTGCATCACATGCAAGTTTTGAAACTCGATGAGGTCATCACTCATGTCTCTCCCAGCCCCGCCCACTTTACACTCATCCGACTCTTCGCTCCTCCCACTGGCTGTATAGACCGATTAGATCCATCCTTTTATTTCCCTCCTCTTCTTGGACTCGTAGCTCTACACACGTCCGGTTGGGCCTTTCTCGTACGAGAAATCTTTTCCGTTGGTTTGTTTGCTTGGGTTTTATGTTGTTCCTCTTTCCATTTCTAAGCTTTGTTTTTTTTTTTTTGTTTTTTTGTTTTTTGTGCATACTTGTCTTCCATTCCCTGGAATGGTGATTATATATATAAATATTTTTTTTCTGTGTTTGTAAGTACTTTCTGTATATTTTTTTTCCGGTGAAGTGTTTTTTTTTTGGTTCTGGCTTCAAAACATGCATGTGAACCCATTGAGCGATAAGGACAGAGCTGCTGGTTATTGGAAAAAAAATAAAATCTCCCCCCAAATAAGAGCCTGAGGAAATTTCCAGTCAATTCGAAGAAGAGAAAATAAAGGAAATGATTACAATACGAGAAAAAAAAGCAACTGCAACTGCAACAAAATGTCTTATTCCAGATGTGAACAACGTCTTTTTGTAATTTAAACAACAAAATGACAATAAAAGTAAGAAACAGCCGTAATGTGAGCATTAATTTGCTACCTGTCATGTTGAAGTGGCTTCCGTGGGTCCGTGAGAACGCGACCTGCATGTATGAGGGGAATCTTTGATCTGACATTCATGAATCGGTGCTTCCCTGTATCAGAAGAGCACACCATCACACTGAGGAAACACAATATCGGTAAACTAGGTGCTATTTCCTTCTGTCTGTGGTGCTAAAAATATATACCTTTTTTCCTGTACTTGTTTGTTGTAATTGAAAACGGCTCTGCGGTGATGCCCAAGCGGTTCCACGCCTTCTGTCAAAGTTCTAGCTTTGCTTCCCGAGGTGGGGAAGTATTTTTATGCATGCCATAAAATCATATTCATTTATAGATGAGAATACATTTTTCTTCTGTTATCATTCCTCACCACGTTTGACAATGTCCAGACTGTTATATGGAGATAACTGATGTACTTTTATAGTCCTCCAAAGGCTTTAGCTTGCACTTTACATTACAACGTTCACATCGCAGTCGGTTTACACGATCTGAAATGGTTAAATGGAGCACAATTACTGTTAATGCTATCGTGATCGAGGTATTACACGGTGTAACACGGACCCTGTAATGTAAAGCGTTACTCTGGTTAACAGAAGCGAGAGCCGCTTTTCACGTACTAAAAGTTTTCGAATTTAAAACCGCTCTGGAGAATTAGCTTGGGACCTTTTCATTAGATCTTTTTGGAGGGGTCTGTGAATATTTTAACCAAAACGCTTAGAGGAATGAATAGTTAACTTGACTGCTGATTTCAGCTTTCCTTCCAAAGAGATTTCTCTTAATTTAAGAGACTTGAAGACCAAGAATCAGATCGTCTTGTGTGATTATTCAAGTATGTTGTACATTACAAAATTTCGCTAGCCTATATTCCTTCACCTGTCAGAATTTGTCATTGACTAGAGCCATCTTGTTATTCATCTATCATCTTTTGCCACTAGATGTTTTCCTGCACTCTTTTGTTCTGCTTTTTGCTATTGCAAAATCTTGCTCGAATTTTGAATTAAATATGACTTGAACTGTTTATTTTAAGAGGATTCAACATGGAATATGCGGTTTTGACACAATTTTATCAGTACGAAACAAATTTCAACCGATTCTTCTGTAAATTTCAAAACCAGCAGTAATGCTGCCAATAAAGTTGATTCTGTTTTGTTTTTTTGTCTTTGTAATGTGTGTTTGTTTGTTTGTTTGTTTGTTTTTGCGGTCGTGTCAAACCTGTGTACGAGAAGATAGAAGGGATATTGGTTTTGTGTCAATAAATTCAGGTTTACTGTGTCCACCCACCCTTGTATGTCTTTTGAAGCATTAAAACTTTTCTGTATGCATGAAAATGTTAAGCTTTCTCTTCATGTTTCTTCCCACAGCCACAATATTTTTTGTTTTGTTTTGTTTTTTATCAGCCGTATGAGACATCCTCTCAGTGCTCCGATGAAAACAGGCCTGTCCTTCATTGTGAAATGGAGAGAGAGCGATGTTTGTTGTAACTCTCTACCAAAGCCCATGTTCCTTTGTAGTATATTTATTGTATTATTTAAAAATAATAAATGTTAATTGATACCAGTAGTGTTTTTGATATCTGATAAATTTATATCTGATATCAGATATACATCTTTATATCTGATAACTGTTATCACTGTGATACATTATGCAGCGTTGCAGAAGAGGAGACGTGTGGACATGTCAAATACTCAAGTGAAATGAACTTTTAAGGATATCACTGGTTACCCGGAACAAAGCCTGCAAAAGCTTTTCTTAACGTATGAGATAAACAAACCAGAAATCGACTTACTTTAAGCTGGAATGATCCCTGTATGATTATTATTTTGGTGAGTATTTTGACATGAACAAACTTGATGATCATGTTCTGCAGCATGACTTGAGATGATCCACTGAGGATCCTGTGCTTCAATGGAACAAGAACTTCTGACAGCCTGTACAAAGACACACAGAAATACTTCTTAGTTTTACATTATGAAACATAATCTTCTCAGAGTTTTGGACACCACCATTGAAGGACAATCCAAGGATGTAAAAACTGCAAATGAGAATAAAAAAATGGAGTTTTGACAAACAGATCATGGAACAAGTCTTGATATTTTAGTATAGCTGTGATGCATCTAAATATATTAATTGGGATTCATTTTTTCCCAGTCATTTTAAATTTAGAATTTATCTGAATTCACCAGATATTTAAACTTTTATTTTTTTTCTGAAATATTTCTTAAGTTTTCCTAAAACTGCACTTTGGAATCTAGATAATGAAGCAGTTTAAAAACACATATATTTTTTGCGTCTTTATCGTTATAAAATGAGCAGAAAATAAGAATGAGCAAGTGTGTCCAAACATTTGACTGGTAGTACAGCTTGTCCAACCAAAGTACAACTTGCTCTAACTTCAGTCTATGTCTAAAAAAAAAAAAAAAAAGATTTATAGTTTTTTCTTATTTGCCCAATATGAAATATAAATCGAATCAAGATCTTTCTCTATAACTGAAGGTAGTAAAGTGCACACAGACAGCTGTAATAACCCAGAGCTCAATGACTGGAGTCTTTTTCTCAAGAGCCCCGTGTCACTGGCCTAGATCCATCTCAAACAGCCCTGACTGCAGGACGAGGCGCTGAAGCAGGGAATATTAACATATCCAGCATGTCAGCCCATCTCAGCTGTGAGAGACCACAGTCACACTGCTCGCTGTTACTGATCCAAACAGTCTAACATAGTAAAGAAGAAAACTTCATCTAATTCCTCTTACAAATCTTGTTAATTCAGTTTGGCTTTAATGAAACTGCCCAAGGTGTTATTGCTGGGTTATAAAATTTACACTGCAATATTTACTCAAATGCAGATTCTGCTCTAAAATTTTGCTCTACAATATCAAAACAACTGAAGCTTAAAGTGAGCCAACCAGAAATAAACTACACTGACCATTCAAATTACATCAACAAAACCAGCACAGAACTAACAGCAAAGGCTATTATTAATTCCTCATTTATGCAAACTACTCTCATTATATTATATACCCAAATCAGTGGATATGTTCAAATAAGAATGCTTCATATTACTCATTGTGTGTTAGTAAACTGTTATTTTCAATTTAGCTTATAGCCTATGTGTGAAGCATTCTATTTGGAGTAGAAAGTTGCGCAATTGAGCAAAAGCGATTATAAATAACTTTAGGTTTTGTGTTTTGTTATTTTTTGTTAAAACAAAATCTTAGCTTACAAACTGCGTCAATTTTATTACGAAAAAAGTATCGTTTTGCCGCTCTTTAATGTGGCGAGATAGATCGTATGTGTACCTGCTCATCTCTCCCTCTTTACTAGTAAATGTAGCATAACTATAAATGAACATCAGCGAGTATGTTAAAAGATAGAGTACAATTTATGGAAATCTATAATCTGGTGTAACCGCCAAAACGCGTGTTTCATCCTTGGAAAGAGGTGATATAAACAACTCGTAAACAACATGTCACGTGACATTACTTTTACCTCAGGAAAGTTTTTTTTTTTAATTGCAATTGAACAAGCAAATAACAAATAATAATACATTTGAACAACCATAACAATGAGATGACAGTGGATGACAAAAACATAAGGAAGACAATAGAAACATTTTAAGTAGTCCTACAAAGAAAAAAGACATATAATCCACTTACACTTCGCTCAACAAAATGTCATATAGTTTCAAAAATTTTACACTTTTTTTGTTGTTAATTTTTTTCAACGTCTTAATTAAATAGTTAAAGTCACACAAAAAATTATATAATTTGGGTACTTTAAGAGAAAACTTACACTTATGGATAAAATATTTTGCTAATAAAATAAATATGTTTCCAATATATTCTGTTTTATGATTACAATGAGAAAAATAACAAATTACATCACCCAATACAAATTCAATATCTAATTTTAGTTTTGAAACAAGGAGTTTTGACAAATCCAACCAAAATTCTTTAACAAGGGAGCAACTAAAAAACAGATGATCAATTGACTCAATACTACTTTTACAGAAATTACAATTCAAGTTACCATTACCAAATTTAGATGTGAGTTCGTTGGTGGGGTAAATATTATGTAAAATTCTTAAGTGTAATTCTTTCACCTTGTTGGGGATACAAAATTTGTAAGGTAAAAGCCATGCTTTTTTCCAATTAATATTATCTATCAAAGAATTCCAAAAAAATTTTCCCCTCGGTGTAATTCGTTTTCTTGACTGAAACACATTTCTTAAAATTTTATTATTACATTTTGGGTCGTAAATACTCTTATCTTCAATCATAAATTTCTGTTCACTCTTTACAATCTCTTCAAATGATAAATGACCTTTCATTAGATGAACAAGTCCATTTGGTATAGCTTTTACCATTGTAAGAAATTCCTTATGAATAACAGGGAAATTATATTTAGACATGAAATCATAATAAGAATAAACATTCCCTTGTGGATCTAACAAATCACAAAGATAATCAATACCTTTTTCATGCCAATTCTTAAGAAAAATCGACTTGTTCTTAGCAAGTATCGTTTCATTGTTCCATAGCTTAACTTTATGTGGGGAAAAATTGTGAACAAAGCAAAGTTTCCATGCCAAAAGAGCCTGTTCGTGAAATTTAGAAAGCTTTATAGGAAGCTTAGAAGGAGAAAAATTACAGGTAAGCAAAAACTTAAGCCCTCCCACTTTTTTAAAGATATTATGTGGGATAAAATACCAAATAGACTCTGGCGAATTGACACAACTCTTTACCCAATTCAATTTAAAAGTATTATTAACATCAAAAAAATCAAGCATTTCAAAACCTCCCTCAGCTTTTTTACCACATAAAACCTGTTTCTTCAGATGCTGATGTTTGTTTTTCCAAAAAAACTTAAACAATAAACTATTAATCTGTTTACAGGTATTCTCATGGACAAATAATGAAAAAGATGGATAAATAAAGCGAGCTAGACCTTCAGCTTTTATTAAAAGAACTCTACCAAGAAAAGATAAATCTCTTTGAAGCCAATTGTTAAATATTAATTTAGCTTTTTTAATGTTAGGGAGAAAATTCATATCTTGTCTAAGAGATATTTTCTTAGAGATATGAATACCAAGATATTTCACACTATCTTTAATGGGTATATTATTCATAGAAATTTCATGAGATTCAAATAAACAAAAAATTTCACATTTAGGAATATTTAAATTTAGACCAGAAGCCTCTGAGAATGCATTAATTGTTTCAAGAGCCTTACCAACCTGATTTGTATTCTCTAAAAACAGGGTTGTATCATCCGCAAGTTGTGAAATTTTGATCTCACGGTCAAAAATGGACACCCCTTTAATATCAGGATTATTGCGAATGCTCAGAGAGAGTAATTCCACAACTAACACAAACAAGAAAGGAGAGATTCCACAACCTTGCCTTACTCCCCTATTAATAGGAAATCTAGTAGAGGTATCAAATTGTAAAAGAACCGAGCTATTAATATCCTTATATATCATTTTAACAAATTTGATAAATTTCTCTCCAAAGCCAAACATCTCTAGTGTCAAAAATAGAAATTTGTGTTCAATGGTATCGAACGCTTTGTAAAAGTCTAGAAACAATATGATTGCATCTGAATTAATATGATGAGCATAATCTATGAGATCCAAGATTAGCCTGATATTACAGCTTATATGTCGTTTAGGCATAAAACCTGTTTGTGTTTCATTAATTATATCAGACAAACCTGTTTTTAGTCTTTTGGCAAAGACTAATGAAATAATTTTGTAATCTAAATTTAGTAATGTGATTGGCCTCCAATTGTCAAGTGAGAGAAGATCTTTACCTGGTTTTGGTATTAGGGTGATGAGCCCTTGTTTCATAGAAGTACTTAATTCTTCATTAATAATACACTCATTATACATTCTAAGTAGTGGTCTCTTGATAGTTTCCCAAAAATGTGCATAAAATTCAATAGTTAGGCCATCTGAGCCTGGGGATTTACCTTTCTTCATAGACTGCATTGCATTGGTTAGTTCAGTTAAGGTAAGGTCTTTTTCGCAAATTGTTTTAAACTCATTTGAAATTATTGGAATGTAATGTTTGATTTTTTGTATAAAGGAATTCACATAATTTACATTATAATTTGAACTATATAATTTATTAAAAAAAGAATATACATAATTATTTATTTCAGAGGGGTTTTTGTTAATGTTATCATCAATTTTTAAAGCAGTTACAGAATTTCTTTTTATATTTCTTTTTTCCAAAGAAAAGAAATAGCTGGTATTTTTCTCTCCCATTTCTAACCATTTAGCCCTGGATCTTATGAATGCACCTTTGGCTAAATCAAGATAAAGATCATCTATTTCATTTCGCAAATTAGATAGATATGTTTCCTCTTCAGTATTAAGATTTTCCTTTGACAATAATTTATCAAGTTCATTAAGAAGAACTTGACATCTTTGGGAATTAACTCTTTTAAGCTCTTTACCTCGACGCATTGCCAATTGCCTAACTTTAAATTTAAAAAATTCCCATCTTTGGATATGATTCATAGATTCATCGACCAGAATAGAAGAAATTTTGTTAACACCATCTACAAATTTAACATCTGAAAGTAACTTATTATTAAATTTCCAGTAACCACGAATTTTTTTACAACTATTTGAATTGCCAATTAAAGAAATTAAAATTAATTTGTGATCTGATAAAGGTGCATAAATAATCTGAGTATCCAAAACAAATTGGACTGCATTAATAGATAGGAGCCAAAAATCAATTCTTGATTTACGAGAAAGAGCATTATTTGTCCATGTATATTCCTTATGATGAGGATGTAAAAAGCGCCAAACATCAGTTACCTGTAAATCATCACAAAGCAACTCAAAAACCTTAGATGTACTATTCTTTGGGGGGAGTCTATCCACAGAGTCATTGGGGGCTTCATTAAAGTCTCCTCCTATCAATAAATAAGCCTCTGTGTGTTTACGTTTTAGATTTATAAGTATCAAACTAAGTTTCTTGAACATAGATGCATTTAAGACGTTGTTGTTATGACCGTAAACATTACAAATGATAAATTTCGTATTGTCAATCTTTACAATGATTATAATCCATCTCCCTTCACCAGAATAAATTGTTTCCACTATGTCTCCTTTCAACTTATTTAGGAATACAGCGACCCCTGCAGAATGGTTTGTTCCATGACAAAAAAAAGCAGAATCACCCCATTGAGACTTCCAAAACTTTATATCATTCTCACAAGAATGAGTTTCTTGAAATAAAATTAATTGAGCCTCCCTTTGTTTAACGAAAAGAAAAAGTGCCTTCCTTTTATCGATATCCCTTAGTCCTCTAACATTAAGAGAAATAAGATCTAATCTCCCAAAATTAAGAACTGTCATCCAACAGAACGAACAATGAAAAAAGAAAGAGAGAGAAAGAAAGAAAAAAAAAAGAAAAGAAAGACCTCCCAAATTAGGTTAAGTTTCTCGTTAGAATAAAACAAATAGACCCACCGGGATCTTACATGCAACAAGATGTCAACCAGCAATTATTGCAACAACCACATTGTGAATTGTTAGGGACTATGAAATGTCCAATGAACTTCAAATAACAACTATCAGTGTATGTCCATTTTCACTCAGTATGATTAAATGTCAACATTCACTTTTTTACCTTCGATGTAAGCAAAAGCACCTATGAATGACGCTCTTTTGCCTTCTCTAGCTTTCTGAACCAAAGGCCAAGCTTTGGCCCGAATCGCTCTTTCATCAGGTGACAAATCTTCTTTTAGACGGAGATGGGCATCCTCCAGAAATTTCGAGCCTCTTGCATCCCTCCATACGATATCACGATAGTGACGCATGCTGAATTGAATGATTATGCCTCTCGCAGTGTTACCGTCTTTCTTCTTTCCAATTCTATGCACGGAATCCACCACCTCCGGTAGCTTTTCAGCAATTTTCGGAGAAATCTTGCCAAGAATATTGATCACCAGATCCCGAGTGTTTTCCTGTTGATCTTCCTCCTTCACCCCCTGCAGTCTCAGCCCCCATCTTCGTCGATAGCTATTCGCCTCCAGCAATTGAAGTTTGAGTTGTTTGTTTTCCTCTCTCAAATCTAGGGTCTTCTTTTCCAACGCAACAATTCTCCCGTTGTGGTTAGCGGTATCTTTAAGTAGTTTTTCAACAGATTCATTCATAAAGGTCATGGCATGATCCAAGTTTCTCACCGTTGTCTCCATAGAAGTAACCTTCTCAAAAATAACTTCACATTTTGCGGAGAGAGACTGAATAGCGGCCATAACCTTATTAATGTCAGAATCAGGAGATGTAATCTTTCCTTTTTTTGATGCTGGGCTTTTAGCTGGGGTACAAGGTAGAGGAGTAGCTAATAATTTCTCTGAATCGACGGTCTCAGTAGATACATCTGTCAGCATTGCATCTTCGGGATATGAGGCGAAGAGTTGGGATGGAGCAATTTTTTCATTTTTCTCCATGCTCGTCTCAGAGTGATGTTTCGCTTTACGTTTGCCCATATGACCGAATTTTCAAACAAAAATAATATTAATCCCTAAAATGTCATTAGCAAAATAAGAAGAAAAAAAGTAGTTTTCCTCACTTATTGCATGTAAATCACGATGATGTCTGAGGATTAAAAGCGCAGCGTGTCTGCTTGCAATAGCGCCATCTTGGCCAATGGGTATATGCGAACATTGGGGCGTAGTGATCCCGACTGTTACGTAACAGTCAGTGTTATGTTCTTATTCGCCTGTTAATCACAAGATTTACATATGAAGGAGGAAACTATGGTGTTTGAGTCTCACGGTATGTCATTTCCATGTACAGAACTATTATTATATAACTATGCCAAGGTAAAGACAGTTTTTCATTCTGTGGCACCTTTAAATTTAAAAAATGACCTTCAAAAAGATATTGTTTGCATTTGAGTTTGGATCATGTTCACTTACACTGGCCAGAAAAATGTACCAGCCTTTACTCCCTGTTTCACTGCTGTTATCCAGATCTAGAAATAGAAGAATAAAGAGTTATCAAACAAAATGTGTTGTTCTGTGTCTTCTGTGGAGAAAAAGGTGTTTTTCTTTCA
>JAUZSZ010000136.1:5516277-5527055 GCA_034780575.1 Labeobarbus marequensis
TTTAATAAATTTACAGACATTATTAAAATTCTGTTTTCACTTTGTCATTATGAGGTACGGCATGTAGATTAATGAGAGAAAAAAAATGAATTTAAACAATTGTAGTATCAGGCTGCAACAAAAAAAATGGAAAAAATTTAAGGGGGTCTGAATACTTTCCGTACCCACTGTATATAGGCTATCTGCTAAGGAAGCAATCCAAAAAGTCAACACTTCCTACAGTCAAACCTGACTCACTAACACTCATTATCTCACAGGTTATAACGTACACCTGTCTGTCACAGTATCATGTTTCTTCTACTCCGCTTTATACATCCCTGAGGTTTGTTCATGCTTGGAAAAAACATAAAGCTATTTAACAGGTTGTCAAACACATGAAGGGAGGAAAGGGAGAGTGAATAGACAAAGAAAGAGCAGAGGGAGGGAGAGATGATAGAAAGAGAAGTAACGTCTTCCTCTCTGTGCCGTCAGCGTTATGCGTTATGCAATAGGAACGTTTCTCCCTTTTTAACATTGCTGGTCTCTTATAAACAGAAAAGGCCAAAGTTCACAATCTTTCTGTCTTTTAACAGCTAGTTGTTCGTTTACCTTAAAATATCTACTGGAAAACTTAAAAGTGGTGTTTGCTATAGGCAAGTGCCACTATTACTCATACATCAGGTTAGAGATTTGAACAAACATCCAAGTATTAAATCTTTATGCTGTACCCCTTTTAAGCCACAGACATCAATGATACCTTTAAAGATGTTGCTTTTTAAGGAAACATTTGCTATTATATTTTCCTAACATATCCGAATTACAGATGATAAAATGGGCTAAATAAACTATTTGCACTGAAGGAGGGACTGCATTTAAAGAATATCACAAAGAAAGTGTTATTTTGAGTAGGCCTAAGTAAGCACTTAGCAACATGCTAAAAGTAGTCTACCTAACAAGAACATAGTGGTAAGTTCTGCATGGGCAGCGTTCTTCACAAAACGAAAAAATCTAAATTTATTTGAATTAAGGCGCGGTCACATTAACCGGTTAAAGCGAAATTTTGCAGGCAAAATCCAATCATTCACATAGGAGTCTGTGGAGCAGGGTTGAAATTGTTGCCAAAGTTTGCGGTTTTCCCACGGAATTGGGCTACTTTAAAGGGGTAATCAGATGGCCATTTTCCACAAGTTGATATAATTCTTTAGGGTCTTAATGAATGGGAATCACATAACATAGGAATCTACCTGACAATGTCACTGAGTTTACCTTCACCCACAATGTATGCTGCAAAAACCCACTTGTCAAATTCAACCTATCACACATCTAATAATTATTTCAATGCCGGTGAGAAACTGCAACCTAAATGCAACGAACAGGACAGTATCCATAGCAACGTCAAATGGCAAACACATTGAGAAATGGTCAGGAAGCTGTGAAGTCAAGGATCGAGAATCTGCGTGTGTGAAATTGGATCGTCGGAGAGTGAGACAGCATGAGAAAATGATGGAGGGGGAGAGTTTGTGTGTCTTATTTGAGACTTTGGATGGTCGCAGCCCAGTCTGGAGGCTATATCTGACCCCACACAATATAGTCACCTGAGACAGAAGGAAATGTAAGTGAGCGAGATGAATGGACACTTTCAGATACTGATGCTACCTGAGGGGCTGGAAGATATGGAAGCTTGTTTCCACCTATGGGTAATAATTAAAGGGTGATTGTGAGATATGAATAAAGAAATACAGTCACATTGGAATATATAAAGTCACAAATAGAAAAACAAAATCACATTGCAAGATATACACTATTAAATTGTTTGGGGTCAGTAAGAATTTGAAATTTACATTTTTATTCAGCAAAGACACATTAAATTAATCAAAAGTGAGAGTAAAGACATAATAATAATAGGCCTATTACAAAATGATTCTGTTGCTTTGAACTTTCTATTAATCTAAGAATCTTGAAAAATCATGTTTCATGTTTTGAACAAAAATATTAAGCAGTACAGCTGTTTTCAATATTTTTAATAAGGAAATGTTTCTTGAGCAGAAGTGTGCCATACTTTCCTAAGAAATCTGACTTGTAGATTAAAAAAAACAAAAAATACCAATAAACATCTCACTTCCCCCTCTTCAATAAGAAAGGTCTGGTGTTCAAACCTGAAGAGACTCAAAGAATCAAAGGTCTAAAGCTAGTTAAACAGGTTTAGAAGGTTTCTATAGTCACAGACGATATTGTGAGTGGCATGCTATACATTTGCTAAACTAGGGAGTGGATAGAGTCACACTCACTGATTAATAGAGAACAGTGTGAATTCACTAGAGCAGCAGTTTCACTGATAAAATCAGACAAGCCAACATAACGAGATATTTTGAAATGAAACATGCTCATACTAGTAATCAAAGAAGGATAGACATGTAAAAGTGCTCTATTTATTAAAACAAAAGCAGAGTAAATCATTGTATAAACAGTTTTGCATGTACAATCAGCAGATTTGTTTATATCCAAAGCAATTTAATCTTACACAAATTCACTCTGCTCAATTGCTCGTTTCATCATGAGGCACATTTTGTCCTCACAAATGTTACTAAAATATTCAACCAACGGAATGCTAACATTTTGTAGCTGAAAGATAACATCATGAAGTCTTACGTCATAAGGTTAAGTTTCATGGTTTGTGTTGATGGCTCAGTTTGTCATAGTTTCTACAAACAACATATGACTCACTTATAAAAAAAATGTACCATACTCCACATGTGATCCAAGGAACTCAATTATTAATTAAACTAACAATTCAACAGAAAAACAAACTTTCAAAGTAAATAAAACATTTATTCAGAAGGCATCGTGCCTTTAGGGGTAAAGTGGGCTACTTGTGTTAACATCTGCTTTTTCTTGTAAGAGGTACAGTGACATCTGATAAACAGGGTGGGAATGAAGATTCAGACACACATTGAACTGCCTGGGAATTCTCAAGAACACCACTTTTGAGATAATAAAGTTACAGTTGAATTTAGAAAACGGATCTGCATGACTTTAGAAAAACATCATTCCAACATGTGCATCACAGACAAGAATAGTGACCTAATTATGGCTATATATAACACAGTGAGGTATAAAAATAACAAGTCATTGTGACTAACTGAAAAAAACAAAAAAATCATGACTAATCAGGTTTGATACAAAACAAATTCTGGCTATACGATGAAGTTAAAACATACTTTTCAAAATTTCAAAGGTTGGCAAATTCACATTACATATTTCACAAAGCCCATCTGAACAATATTAAGTGTAACAACAGAATGATGAGACTGCTTTGGCATCACAACCCTGAGTTTTAGACTGAACGCTATAGAAACAGTCTGTTCTGTTCAAACTCTGTGGCTCCTTCTTCAGCTTTGGGGTTTACGCTCTGAAGCAAAATATCTTCATAAACACTTCAATCTGCTCTCAGACAGTTTCAGTATCATCCAATGGAGAACACAGAGCATGAATATGAAGTAAAATCTTCTGTATATTCCACAGATAAAAACAAACTTGTGTCCATAATGGTCCATGTCCATCTGCTCTCAGTAGCTGCTGCTTTCTGTGTTGCCTGTGCTGTAAGTATATGTTTTGGTATTTTGAGAGTACTTCACTGAGCGGAACGAGACCCTCATCCTCTCCACCGTACGACTGCTACGGCACAGAAACGTGTTCTTGACGTGTCCTCTGAACTCATCCGAGACGTAATAGTAGATGAAAGGGTCCAAGCAGCTGTTGAGACTGGCCAGGCACAGTGTCGTGATGTAGAAACCGTAGCCGTTATTAGCCCAGCCGTTTTGCAGGAGAGTGTAATGCACGACCAACATCACGTTACTTGGGATGAAGCAGACCAAGAACGTTATGAGCACTGTTACAATGAGAACCATCGCTCGTTGGCGGCTTTTTCCAGCATTGCCCTCGATTGTGGAATTCCCAAGGGAGCGAAGGAGAAGAATATAAGCTGCGATGATGACCAACATTGGAATGAAGAAGACAAGACCTGCCATCACCATAAAATAATAATAAGGCAGCCGAACATCCCGGAACACATTGCCTGACTTAAAGTTCTCCATTCTGACAAGATTGACATCGTGGCAGGTGGTGATGTTGAGGTCCGAGAGTTCAACGGTTTGCTGGTACATGTACAAAGGTGTAGTACTGACCCAAATGAAGATCCAGATAGACACGGATACGATGATAGCAAACTTGTTGTTTTTTCTTTGCTGGGTGAGTGGGTGAGCGCAGACCCAGTACCGCTGGATGCTCAGACAAGTGATGAAGAGGATGGAGCAGTACATGTTGCTGTAGAAGAAACCCACCAAAACTTTGCACATCCCTTCACCAAAAGTCCAGTTATTTCCTTTCAAATGGTAAGCGATCTTGAGAGGCGTCCAGATGACAAACATCAGGTCAGCCAGAGCTAGGTTGGCCATGTATATAGCAGCAGGGTTAATTTTCTTTGACCTGAACAGCAAGACATATATCGCCATCGCGTTGGTTGGCAACCCCACAGCTAAAACAATTATGTAAATAATTGGCATGAAGATAGTTGTGAGACCGCTCTGTAGTGTTTCAGCAGTGATCTGATCAATGAAGAATTTGCCTGAATCTTCATCCTGCACGACTATTAAACCTCGTCCTTTGCCTCTAGCTGAAACAAAACACATCGATTGTGAATTCTAAATTCTAATTCTAAAACAAATAGCCTAAGCTACAAAATTTGTTAGAAAAATACAAACGAATTAAAGCGACTCACCTGGCTCCTCCGATGCAAAAATTAGGCCAACAAACGCAAAAAATGTCAAACTCGCAAAGACAGCCATAATTCGTGTATTTCAAAATTTCTAGTTAGGCTATTTCACAAGGTGAAGGAAGTCCGGCTCGTGGAGCGTCGTATGAGCTCTGCTGTTCCTCTCACTGAAACGTCGCTGGTCGATCTAAAAAGGACACACCTTAACAGAGAGCGCGCGGTGGGTCCTTACCTGCATGACGTCACACGCTTGACGCACTCCGGTCGGATCCTGCAGCTGCGCGTGAGTTTCGAGTTCTGACCGAAATCAACCTCGTGAGCTGAACGTGGGAGGAGAGAGAGACCGAGACTGTATATTTTTAACAACAATAGCTACTGCTATTTAACCAGTATTTAGCAAGTCTTAACATGTTGCTAAATGTAGCTACTCTTTCTTTTGATATGTCATCTTTATTTCATCAAAATGACATTACATTATTACTTCTCTGTTCTCAGACCACAGCATGCAGTGTTACTGTTAACTACTTATTCTAAAACTAAAATGATTATAAATCGCTAAAATATAACCTGATATTAAAATAAAAACGTAAACATGAAGTAAAATTAGACATGTTGCCTTAGCAACTACAATGTTTAAGAATTGCTTAAAATAAAAATAAAAGTAAAGCATTTTGGAAATATGAAAACTTAAATTAATAACTGAAAATATAAAAACAAATCGAATCAAAATATGAATAAATACTATAATAGTATATAAATAATACTACAATAACACTGATGACAGCTTAGAACATGTAGGCTACACTAATTTGAGGCTAATTTAAAATAAAAATACACAACCTTTTCACTAAGGTTGGATAACTGTATTTTGTCAACACCATCAGATATTTATTAAAACATTTATAAGTTCAAATGTCTTTATCCTGAAGGTCCTTTTTCATATTTCACCTACATGATTTCAACAAGGCCACACAGGCTCTGGTGGGATTTGTAGTTTTACATTATTTTAAGTAGTTGTGCTTATATTTTCTGTTCAACCAGTATTGTAAATGTTCAACTAATATAGTGAATAAATTGTCTGATTTTTTTAATCAAAAATAATTCATTGCTACACAAACTTTTATTTTTGACCTATGTAGTCTGTCTTTTCAGTGAAGAGTAATTTAAAAAAGGACAATGAACTGTAAATGGGGTGTGTGTGTTTGTGTGTGTGAGTGAAACAACTGCAAATCAGTTTTATGATTTGGCTGGTTAAAAAGTTGCCTTGTGGACTTTGGTCATGTTCTACTCACTATCGGTCTCATTTAGACAACAAGGCCACATATACACAGCAAATCATAGGCAGACATGGACGAGAGACAAATTTATTGATAAATTCAGAGAATTCTTTAAAAAAAAAAAAGAAATACAAAATACACCACAGATAAAACAACATTAAAACCTACACATGTGCTTTGAAACCAAGTGAGGCAAAGGAGTGCAAAAAGAAATCAGCATTTATAAGACTGCATAAAAATGAGACTAACATTCAAGCATTTAATGCGTTAGAACACATCTGAACGAGGTTATGTTTGCTGGTTATACATTCACACATCTAAAATTGGTCACTGGTGTGATTCACATAACATTTCACATTCTTTTAGAGATACTTGTACATGCATTTATGTAAACAGGAATAAATGCAAAATGGTTTCTGTAACAGGTGCTTAAAATATATTACAGTGTCAGTTATTCAGTCAGCGTTTAGTCTACTTCCACCAAACTGGATTAAAGGTAATTTGAAAGGGGATTCTGAGAAATGCCACTAAACCAAACAGACAAAATTTTCAGGTCTTTAAACCCAAATAATAATGGCAACACAATAATAACTCTTCAACATTTTCATGGTGACTATTTCAAACAGGAGGCCAGTTTGTAGTTCCAAGAAGTGAGAACCCTTGGATGTCCTTTTTAGGTATTATGTTCTTCAAATATGGATATATTAAATAAAGCATTAATGTGAGATATAAAGCACATATGTTAGATTATGAAAAAAAGATGTAATTCGGTCAACGATTAAACATGTTAAATGTGGACAATAAATCTTCAGAAACTTGTTCCTCCAGCCCTTACAATATTTAATAATGAAATAAGAGCTTATATAGTTTTCAAGAGGTATTTTAGAGAATCAGAGCATAGCACAGATTTGTAAAACAGTTCTCTGGATGTCATTCTTACTAGGAACTGCTCTGTGTGTTTCCAGAGTCTGATGTGTAGGTACTGCTTTTCATCGAATACTTCAGTGCATTGAAAGAAACCCGCATCCTCTGCGCGTTGCGTTCGCTGCGGCAAAGAAACGTGTTTCTTACATGTTCTCTGAACTCATCTGAAACAAAATAATATAGGAATGGATCGACGCAGCTGTTGAGACTGGCCAGGCATAGCGTTGTAACATAGAAGCCGTAACCACTGTCCCGTAATCCCATTGTGAGCAGGGAGTAATGCACCATAACCATGATGTTACTCGGGGTGAAACACAATAGGAACATCACCAGCACCGTGACGATGAGGATGACAGCCTTCCTTCGCTTCTGAACGATGTCAGCGTCTGTCATCGAGCTCTTCAGTGAACGTAGCATCTGCACATAAGCTACTATACATACTATGCAGGGAACTACAAATCCAACAACTCCCATAATCAGGAAGTAGATAGAAGGGTAGTGTGACTGGCTGGGGCGAGTGACGTCATGGCAGGTAACAATATCCATGTTGGTGACCTTCACGGTCTGGTCATAAAGATAAAGTGGCACGGTAATGACCCACACAACCAGCCACACACACAGAGCAACACCAGTTGCCAATTTGTTCCTTTTCTGCTGGGAAAGAGGATGTACTATTGCCCAGTACCTCTGGACACTAATACATGCGATGAAAGCAGTCGAACAATACATGTTCCCATAGAAAAAGGCAACCAGGACTTTGCACAGGGCTTCTCCGTAGATCCAGTTATTCCCGTTAAAATGGTACGCGATCTTTAGAGGAATCCAGATTACGAACAGCAGGTCCGCCAGCGCGAGGTTGGCCATGAAAATGGATGAGGGATGTTTCTTCTTCGTCCTGAAGAGGAACACCCAGATGGCCATAGCGTTGGTCGGCAAGCCCACACTGAAGACGATGATGTACAACACTGGGAAGAAGATCTGGGTGAGCTTGCTGTCCAGTACAGCGACAGCAGTGGACGTCACTGACACTCCATGCTCGGTTTCATCACCAGTAAAGCCTCTGTCCTCTTTAGAACCTATATACAGATAGAATGATAGAATGTAAGAACATTAGATTGATCAATTATAGACAAACAGACAGATCTATCTATGGATGCCACCGCAAATTTTCATCTGCTGATAGCAGTTTGATGATTGGCATTTCATTTCACCTGCTGAGAAAGAAGTATAGTGGTATGACGTCAGAACCCGGAAGACTAATTTGCCACTGGTTCCTTTGAGATTTTCGTATGGGGTATTATAATGTTTTTTTTTTTTTTATGAGTTAAAAAAAAAAAAAACCTGTGATAAAAATAACTTGACGACTATTTTTTTCTACAACGTAAACTGCACACACCCATACTGAAAATGCTAATTTTGAAGCAGTAACATTTATTTTCGAAAACGTTTATATCTAATTAGTAACTAAACAGTTTGGTGCGAGTGTGTGCAGTTTATGTTGTAGAACAAAACATCAGCGTATTGTCAAGTTATGTTTACCACAGTTATGTTTTACTCTGCTGAAAATTATCCCATAGGAATTAGTCTTCTGGGTTCTGATGTCATATCTGCACCAATCTATTTTTTTTTGACATGCAGTCCACATTGTTAATTCATAAACATTGAATGTTAAGAGAATATTAACATTGGTTGCAAGATACAGAAGAGCAAGCTCACCCTAAACTGGAAGAGTGTGTAAAGACATTTTTCAATAATACACTTGACTTTCTGTGGACTGAGTGAAGTCTATGCTTCATATAGAGAGATAATAATAATAATAATATAGACTCTGCTGTTTTTACAGCAAAACTCATTGGCACCCTTATTTATATTCTTGAAGCTAACATTTTGCCTGTAAGGTGATTTGATTCGGTGATTAGATGTTGGACTGTTGCCTTGAACATGAGAACATGACGGCGTGGCACTTCTCATCCAGTGTGCATCATATTTGAAGTAAGTGGTTTACCATCGGTTTTAGGTTTTCTGAGCAACTTCTATGAAAGTTGAGTCGCTGTTTAATTTAACATAGACATTTTGCTTCATTACAGTTAATTAGATAAGACAGACAAGATTGTTCCAAATTTAGCCTAATATACACTTCTGTGCAAGTAATACACACAGTTTAGTCAGTAACGTGAGAAACATTGGACCACATTTGCCACATTAAACTTGTGGTTATGTACATTATAACTTCTGCCTCTATTCAGCACAAGCCTGGTTCCAAAACCAAATCACTAAGGGTACTTCTGAAAGTAGTGAGGGTGCTCTAGCCTTAATCTATAATAGTCAACATTTGAAGTGGATCAAAAAAGTTCATCAAAATTGTCAAGAATTGTCAAAAAAGTCAAGAATGCATTTTGGATATAAGTTTTAGAACAACCTTGATGAAAGGTTTTGATCCACTTCAAATGTTGACTAGTGTATTTTGACATTTCACATTTTTGTCCTGTCTATTGCTATGGTTTTTCACTGTCAGTTATTGCAATTTCAAAAGCAAACCTGCATTTATATGTAGATTAATTTACAGTGTGTGGCTGCTGGTCCTCTTAAAGCAGCATGAACAACCATTTTAATTATTCAAATTCTGAATGGATTATATAGCCTAGAAAGGGCAAAAAGAGTGTTTCCTTAATAACCACTAAAATCTGGCAATCATCTTAGTTCATAGCAATCTTTCACAGTTCCCTTATAATTAGAATGAAAGAACATTAGAATAATGATATAGATAGATAGATAGATAGATAGATAGATAGATACAGTAGATAGATACAGTAGATAGATACAGTAGATAAATAGATGCATGCACTCCACATGCATCATTTCAGTGCTTGAATGATTCATACTAGACATAAATGATGAATCATTACAAAGTGTCTAGTACAGAGATCTAATGGCATCTGCATCAGCCTGTACGTATGAAATCTGTCTACTGTAAAGGAACAAACATGTCTGTGATCCACGCTATTATTACTCATAGCAAAAGGCTATATATAGCAGCAAAAAACATGCATTACAAATTTCAGGCATTGTGTTATTCAAATATGGGTACATACCTACTTGACAGGTGAGGCAGCTATAAACAATGTGAAATCAAACTATTCATATCCTACTTATATACACACTGGTTACCCAAGACATAATACATTTTTACATGCTAAAATAAATTGCTTCGTATATACACTAAGCAGTACAATGTGTGCTAAAATTGACATAGGCGTTCAACAGTAATTCAACAGAGGGCTAGAGCTTCATTAATATCTGTCAAATGATTTAGGTCAGAGAAACACTAAAATAATATGGGAAAAACGAGGTTAATTTTAAAATGTTTTTAGACATAAATCAAAAAGTAAACCTCAATATAACTAAGCTAAACATTTAGAAATCAAATTTTCTAAACATTTATAATAAAATAAACGGGTTTCATATATGAAATTCTTGAGATGAGACACTCTTTAAATATAAACAAGAAAAATTCTTACTTTGACTAGCCACCTTGTTGACGCTGATTAAGATAAGCAAACCGTAAATCCAGATCAATCGGTGCGCCATTGCTCCTGCGAAATTAACAGGAACGATTGTATTTGTCGAAGCTTGGACTGTTTTTTCCGGCGTGAATATAAACAAAATCTAGCTCGTTATATTCAGGTGTGGAGCTCACCGTCCGTCAATGACATGTGACCTTACCTGGGTCACGCCCTTCAGAAGAGCTGTGCCGGTGTTGTGTAATATTCAGTTCCTGTGAAAAACTGTTCCAGTGGGCGGAGTTAACGTGAATATTCATGAGTTCC
>JAUZSZ010000136.1:5622723-5632940 GCA_034780575.1 Labeobarbus marequensis
CAGTTCTTTTAAATTGTAAAAATATTTCTTAATATTACTGTTTTTACTGTATTTTTGATCAAATAAATGCAGCCTTGGTGAGCATAAGCGACTTCTTACAAAAAAGTTTATTTATTCCAAACTTTTGACCGGTATGGCATATGAATTGACTGCAGATTCTAGCCAAGCACAATCCTGTTTATTTCCTACACCTGCTCTGTGTGGGTACATGAAGTCTCTGGAAACATTGTAATGCCAATAAAACTTGATGACATGTCAAAGTTTGACTTTTAAATGAGTTTTCACACCAATTACTCAACACTTCCAGGACAAGATGACTTGGATCTAAAAACAAAGTATTTATAAGTTGACATTCGAGTGAGTATTTTGCCAAACTGCTCTCCAACAATATGAACACACCTGGTTTCTCATGTCAAGCATTTAACATGATCGATCTCACCAGGGTTTATCATATTTACTGTGGTAGTGCACCTGCTGGGGTGGCACGGGATTGTGGGAAGGCTATATTTATGAGAGCCTGGATCCGATTACTGTACATTAGATCACCGGGTGGGACGACGAAAATAAATCACATTTAATAGTAAAAGTAATTTATGTTTATTAGAACATATTTACTTGACTTACGACTTTTGTATTGGCTTTTCATTCCTGTCAGGACAGATCAAACTGAATCTCCATCATAGCTCTGTTATACATTATCTTAAACCAGTCAAACAAATCCAGCCCAATAGCCAAGACACGCTAACAAAGTTAAATAGACCTTAGTCTGAGGAGATGCCGTATTCAATTTGACGTGAACAAAAACAAGGCTTCTGAGGTACAGTTTGTTTTAACTGACGAAACACTTAAAAATTCCACAATTATAGCTGACAATAAACATTCAGTGGACATAAAGCATAGGTTATGAAAATTAGAAGTGACCAAGGATCTAAATACAGATACATTTAGCAAATTTTATGCATTCCCTGGGAATCGAAACCATGACCTTGGCATTGCTATAAACATACACTAATGTTTCAAAAAAGTGCAAAAGAGTTGAAATTAAATATTAAAGAAATAATAATGGTGAAAAAAGGAAGAGTGTTCCTTACACACTTGTTGACATTTGTCAAATAACATAGATAAAAAAATGGCATCTACTCTGACTAAAGCTGTTTTACATTACATTCAAATTGGAAAGTCAGGTATTCCAACTTGGAAATAAGCAATCAATTTAACACACATTGGATTTTTAAATTGCTCAACACACTGGTTAAAATAACCTTTTTTTTCCTTGAAATTTTGTAACTTTTTCTCATTTAAGGTCACAAATGTGCATGCAAAGTTTCAACACACAGATGTGTTTTGGAAAGGATGTACAAATTTGGTAACATCAGTTCTGTTGGGGTCAGATTGACTCACGTTGATTTCCATTCAGTTCACCATAAACCAACAACAGCAAAGAGTCCAGTAAAAACAGCTTTTACTGTAGCTTGTCAAAGACTAAAACATTAAACACATGGAAACTTATCAAATTTAAGATTCAAAATTAACTCAAAATCATCCATAGAGAATTTGCAAAAAGTTTGTAAAATGGTGATTTCGGTTGTTAGTTTTTGGGATCTTAATTACTAGTCTGCTAATCTGAAAATAAGTTTGAAAACCCATTTTACATCTTGAGAACCAGACAAAATTTATAAATAGCAGTAAATACTATTTACATTTACACTAAGTGCAAATAATGTACTATTATACTAAGTTGTAGTTATATGCACCTTAGTGTCCAAATAGTCACTGTAGTAGTGATACCAAAAATAAATAAGTTTTTTTGTGTGTGCATGTCTGTGCAGCTAATTTTAAACAAAAATATGTGAGTAAATACAACAGGGGTTCATAATTTTGCATATTTTAGATTTTTTTTAGTCTGACAAGCTGCAATATAGGTTATATGTTTTTATATGACTCTTACAGTACATGAGTGTTTTTCATATCGTTGATTTTTCATATTGTCGAATTGCATAGAAAAACCAGTGCGGGTCTGTTTGACCCACAACACAAAAGCTGTACTCTGATTTTCAACATTATGCAAATAAAATGCTTTATTGAGTCAAAGTTCCTAAATCACATGACAATTAAACCATTTTAGCAAAAAGTGCGCATTAAAACTGTAAGTGATCCTCTACTGATAATCGTACACCTGCAAATCAAATCGTTTACGTTAAACATCTCAAGATTTTTAAAACAACTTCATTTTGGGTTTTTAATCTAAGGGCCATTCGTTTACAGTAATTTATGCTTTAATCAAATTCCTTGTGATTGTATCTAACGTGCACCGAAATAGTCAGGACCCAATTTGGGAAGCAGCGATTAGGTTACGCCTATGGATAACACAAGATTAGATCAGACCGCATTACATGTCACTGTAGATGCCATTGATGCCTTTCAGAACCATTACTGTATAATTCAAAGAAAAAAATCAGTGCTGCCGCAATCACAAATGGCGGTAACCATGGAGCCTGTCAGGCAAGAGGAACCCATCTAGGACTTGAATGGAAACACACAGACATTTGGCTGGGTTTGTAGAAACCCTGCAGCCGATATGAATGTCATGCGTGCATCAGAAACTGAAGCTAATTCATTAGTGCATGTTGGCTGTCATTTCAGACTCTAAAGTCACTCTCTGGCTGGCGTCCTACACTAGTATCCTGTTAATGTGAGTGCTGGATCATCAAGTCCCAGGATCCTGAGATCCAGTTTCATTACGTGAGACTTCAGTGTGTGTGTGTGTACTCGACTATAGTTTAAGGCCAAAAATATCCCCGAAAGAGAGAGAAATCCGACAAAACCTCCCTTCGAGGACATTCAAGGCTTCCTCAACTGGAAAACTGAATCAAAATAACTTTATCTGCCACAGTAGATGCAGTTGTTTTGGTGATCAGTTTAATAAATAAAGCATTTTTTTTAATTGTAAAAATGCAAAAATTGTAATTGTGAGTTTACATCTAGCAATTTGGACTTTTTTCCTTAAAATTCTGACTTTAAATCTCATATCTTTTACTTCTTGTCTCTGAATTCTAACTGTACATCTCACAATTCTGTTTTTTTTTTTTCACCACAGAATAAAAAAATTAAAAAATATAATTGTGGCTTTTTATCTCATAATTCTGACTTTTTCTCAGAACTGCAGGTTTATGTCTTACACTTCTGAGTTTAAATATAAATAAAAAAATATTAATTTTGAGATCTAAGAATTGCGAGGAAAAATGAATTGTGAGATGAAAAGTTATTCTGTGGTGGAAATAAGCTTTCATATGATACATACAATTCATTTCACATTTTTATTCTGCTCTTACACTCACATCTGATTACAAATGGGCAGGTTTGTGCGTGTGTATGCACGAGTCGGCATATTAATAATTGAATGCCAGACCAGATCCTTGTCATACTATCAGAAAACTGTTTCACATTTTCAACAGATGAAAAGGTTTATTGTCTGTTAGTTTATTGTCTATTAGTTTATTGACTGTGTGGATATGAATGTGTGCACATGTGTTTTGGGTTATGAGAGTGTGTCTGTGCTAATATCGAATTAAGTTTGTGTCTGGACTGGCGTGGATACAAGCAGCTGTGTTTCTATGGGGAACACAAAGGAAACAAGTTATAAGAATGTCTTTATAAGAATGTGTGTTTCTAGATGTGTGTGTGTGTGTGTGTGTGTGACATATCTAAACTTTTGTGGTGAACATAATCCCCATAATCTGACTAAATCTGAAAGAATTATAATGTATTTAATCAATGCCAAATCCTTTGGGGTTCGGTTTGTATATGTAGAGAAGAATTGGCTGTGTCTTACCTTTTTGGTTGCCTGTCTCATCAGTTTTGGTGGCTTTGTAGTATGTGATTCCCCAGATGAGTCCTGGCTGGTTCTGTGATGGTTTGGTTTTACTGGGCAGTTCTGTTTGCTCTGGTTTACCGGGTTTGTTTGGTTTTGCGGTCTCTTTCTTCGGCTTGGCCGGCTTTTCCTTCACTGGCTTTGGTGGAGGTTTCCCTTTTTCAGGTTTCTTTGCTGGAAACTTTGAAGCGTCTTTGATATTTGTCCCCAGTGTGTCCTGCAAACATAACACATGTGTAACTCAACAGATGTTAGAGATCTCATCCTAAAAACTCCATGAACACTTACATATACTGTATGTAATTATATAACTATGTCTCATATTACAAATGCACACAGTATGCATATTTTCTATATACTACCAGAGCACATTCTGCAATGAGCTCAACATTGACTTCTATTTCCAGCACTGCAAATTAACTAGAACTTCAGTTTTTATCTTTTTAACATAATCTACTCAAATGGCTCAAGTCAGAGATGAAAGGTCATGACACTTACCTGAGCTTTGCTTTTAGGGCCTGAGGCAGTGGAGTCTTTCTGCAGCAGCTGAAGGCCCAGATTGGACAGCTCCTTCTTTATGCTCATCATGATGTCAGAATGGTTCTCATACTGCCGTAACTGGTTGGTCAGAGTCGCCACACTGTCTCTCACAAAGTCATTCTCCCGAGAGAGGTTCATCTTTATCATCTAGATGGGATAAACAACTTTAAATCACACAACTACACTAAATATATTATCATAAATACATCTGCATAAACCTCAGACTCTAAAGTCACTCTCAAGTCAACTTTTTACTCAAACTGTTATGCTGATAATATGATGCTACACACTACCGTTCAAAAGTGTGGGATATGTAGGACTTTGAATGTTTTGAAAGAATACTCTTATGATCAAAAATGTAGTGAATGCCATGAAATATTATTACAATTTAAAATAACTGTATTCTATTTAAATATATTTAAAAAATGAAATTTATTCCTGTGATGCAAAGCTAAATTTTCAGCATCATTTCTCCAGTCTTCAGAGACACATGATCCTTCAGAAATCTTTCTAATATGTTGATTTGCTGCTCAAAAACATTTATTATTATTATTATCAGTGCAGAAAACAGTTGTGCTGCTTAATAGTTTGAAGGAAAATGTGATACAAATGATCGTGTGATGCATTTTCTTTCAGGATTCTAAAAGATTTTATTTGAAGCATTTATTTGAAATAACATCTTTTGTGACATTATAAATGACTTTTAGTCTATTTAATGCATTCTTTCTGAATAGAAGTATTAATTTCTTTCATAAACAAAATAATCTTACTAATCCCAAAAATGCAAAACAGAAGCATTTTCACTAGTGGTCTCAGTCTATATAACTAAGGTATTTGATAATGACCCACAGTGTACATGCAGTAAATCTTTCACGGTGCAGATTTCTAGCCTAGCTTTACCCGATAACGAGCAAAATTTAATTGGAAATAAAAACAGAGTGCATAAGTGTGACTATTACATGACTGTGGTTTTGTCCTTTGGACATTTCCTCTCTCTGTCCTGCTCTTTCTTACATGCACATTATTTTCCCATCCCTCAAGCCAAAGTGGAGCGGTATAACGGATAATAAGTTTAGCCAGAGCATTGTGGGTAGCTACAGAATGTCCTGAGTCCAGTTAAATCCAGTCACGGCTCATTAATGTTCACGTGTATGTTCACACGCACTCTGCAGTACAATCACACTCACCTCCTCTAGGTTGTTCATTTGAGACACCACCTTATTGATGTATGAGTGAACTTTGAGAAGGTCCATACTGAAGAGAGTCCCTTCCAGAAGGTCCACCATGGACTGCAGCTGCACACACAGAAACAGACATTCAAACATGGAAAATTATTTTGGAGGTTAACAAAACAGCGTGGGTTTCATGAATCCGCAATAATTTTTGCAGATGTTTGTCATGTCAATGATTGACAATAGTGAGTAATATATTCCTACTTTGGTCAATCAGCTTTACCAGAAAAATGCTGGTCCACCAGCTACACTCTTTAAAGGTTCTTTAATGGCATTGATGATTCTGTGTAGAAACAGAATCAAAGGAAACTTTTCATTTCAAAAAGGTTCTTTTTAGTGGAAAAAGGTGGAAAGATGTCCTTCACTGTAAGAAAAAACGGTTCTTTTAAGAACTGTTCACTGAAAGGTTCTTTGGAGAACCAAAAATGGTTCTTCTGTGGCATTGCTGCGAAAACCCCCTTTTAAAATTTCCCAGCTAACCAAAAAATGTTCTATGAATGTTTTGCTAACGTTCCCAATAAGTTATGAAAAGTTATTGCTGAATGTTCAAAATGTTTTCTTGGTTATACACAAACATTACGAGAACGTTCCATTTTATTAATTTGCAAACATTAAGGGAATGTTACTTTTGAATGTTCTCTCAACATTCTAAAACAAGAAGTTACATTAGTCAAACGTTTAAAAAAAGCATCTCCATTAATGATTTATAAATAACTTTTCTGTTAATGCTTTTAGAACATTAACAAATATAACTTTTAAAAAACATTCTATTATCGTTACTGGAAATATGTTTGTTTATGACTTTGAGAGAACCTTCAGAGAACATTCTGTTAGCTGGGTTTATTTTTAAGAGTGTAGACCAGAAAAAAACTAGTTTGGATTTAAACTGTTTTTTCAACAGGAAAAAGATAAACAGGAGTATTTTTTCTTCATGAGAGTGATTTCCTCATATGCTTATTGTTGACGCATGCTGCAGAGAGTTCAGTCGTGTAGCAGCTTGATTGTCATGGTTATTTACGGCTTCATGTGGCATCAACAGATATGAAGAAACTGCAGCGAGGTAAAAACAGAGCCACATGTTTGGAGCTAAACAGCAAAAGATCAGCAAATGTTTGAGGTGGAAATATTCAAACCATCGTCTTTAAATACTGCCTAAAGGTTGCTGAATGATTTTGAGGCCTTTAGCAGAACCAAATCTGGCGAGATTGTCATGTGGCTCTGTGTGTGTGTGTGTGTGTGTGTGTGTGTGTGTGTGTGTGTGTGTGTGTGTGTGCGTGTGTAATGTGGAGATACAGACTGGAACGCTCAGACAGATGGACAAAAAAGAAAAAATATGGAAAGAGTGAACCAGACATGAATGGTGCAAAGGAAAGAGGACAGGTGGTATAAAAACACACTTGCGAACAAGTGCGCCGCATACATGAATTCTGCCGTCCAGCAATCTCTAGTGAACCAATGTGCCGTTAACCTCAAAAAGAGCACTTCCTTTCCTGCTTCTCTTCAAGTTATGTCACAGTTGTGCACCAGTAGCATTTCAGTATTGTCCAAATACATTACCCAGGTAATCAAAATATATTCTAAGAATGTTTTACTAATGTTAGCTGGGTGCTTTGAAAGTGCATGATGATTTTTGCTAAAGTTCACAATAAGTTATGAAAACATTATTTCTCAATGTACAAAGCATCCAATTTTTTAAAAGTTTTATGTGAACATTAAGGGAACATTACATTTTATCATTTTGGGAATGTTACTTTTGAATGTTCTCTGGACATTATGAAAAAAAAGCAGTAACATTTAAAAAATGTTAGATGAATGTCTAAAATGATAAATGATATCACATATGTTTTAGAAAAAAACATTCCAACGATTTGGATTTTGAAGGACTAAAGATAACTTTGAAAGAAGTGAACATGGCCTACCTTGAGCAGTTCTGGCGCCTGTTTCTTGAGTTTTTCCATCTTCCATTCGTTCTCGCAGGGGTTGAGAGAGGAGGGTGGAGCTGTGCAGGAACATTTACAGTCGGCTCCGGAACTCACCGTCTCCACGGTGTAAAAATCCTCCACGCGCACACTTCCTGTCCGCAAGCGAGCGCATGCGTCCCGGGTCAAAGGCCGCATGATGCACTTACAGCGGCAGTCGGATCCCTCTGATGTCATGCGGACTTGTTCCTCCCCAAAGATCTGAAGGGGAAATGGATAGAAAATGAAGGAAGCTACATCATGACCTACTTCAGTGTCCCTTCCGTCAAAACCTCACACACTTTAGTTCTCTGTAGAGACATGCAACATTAAAATGTCCTTATTCTAATACAGGTCAGTCTCAAGTTAACCTGACACTTGAGTTTATTGATCAGCACTTTTAACTGCTGTCTTCCTGACATGAGATATGAAAGTTTGAGGTCAAGAGGTCATCAGTGCCACACGACAGAATTCAGCCACATATGCCACAGTGACCTACGACCTCTCCTCCTCCTCTGCTCCATGTGTCTATCATTACTCAATTACTAAAATGTCATTAGTGTCAAGCCACAAAACCCAAAACCTATAATATAGAATCTTTTCTCAACCTTCCAGCTTCAACAGACCAGCCTAAAATCAACTAGTCTGTGTTAAGAAGAGTAAATCAGTCACATGAGCTGTAGAATACACCATCTTTAGGGTTACAGAGTTACCGCTCATCTGTCTTCTGGGCCATTTTTTTCAATGGACTGAGTGGAAAACAAGCAGATGGTTTCAACAGAGTGACCTTTGACCTTTGAGAAAAGAAAGCCGTGAAGGACAGAGTGCATCCTAAATCAGATTGGTTTAGATAGTATGCAAGGAAGTTTAAAAGCACTTAGTCAATTTCCTGCAGGTATGTATATGTTTGTATGTGTGTGTAAGAAGGTTTAACATCTTGGATTACTTATGTCCTCTTCAGCAATTCTGAGACCTTCTCAAAAAACAAAAGGACACAAATACATCATCACACCCTGCCAGCTTTGGTAATTTAAAGCATGAGAGAGATCTTATTGCTTGATCTGCATGTCCAATAATGTGTTTATGATGGGCATGTGGGTGATTTATGAGCTTGCTAGCTGTTTGAACACGTTTTTATTCTATTGCCCCACACTTCTACGTGTGTTTGGATCTTTCTGAGGGATCAGTTTATTGACGTGCATGCCGTTTTATTTAGAATATAATCAGCCAATGTCATGTCACCATGGATGTACCATCACCCTTTCCCAGCCATTATCTGGCATGTTTAGGATAGCAACCGAAGTCCAAACAAACAGAGGGCAAGTGTCAGCTGTGTTGTGCTAAAATAAGCTAATCCACTCTGACTTCCTCAGCAGGGATGCATTTCTTCCACTGAGATGCTGGCAGTGCGACAAATCCCTAAGAATTAATATACATGTTGAGATAGAACTACTGGATATTGTAGTATTATTGTTATTTACACTACATAAACATTCCGACAGCACAATAAAAGTAGCATCATAGTCAAAATGCACTAGATTAAAAGTCTTGTGAACTCATCTAGCTTTGTGTGAGGAATAAACCCAGTTTAAGTTATTGACTGAAAACTGTTTTCTCTTTGAATATATTTTAAAATGTAATTTATTTCTGTAATGCAAAGCTGAATTTTCAGCATCATTACTCCAGTCTTCAGTGTCACATGATCTGAAGAATGATTCAGAAATCATTCTAATATGCGGATTGGCTGCTTAAGAAACATTAAGCATTACTATCATTATGTTAAAAACTGCCAAGTATTTTTGTGAAAACTGCTATACATTTTTTCATTATTCTTTGATGAAAAGAAATTTCAAAAGAACAGCATTTATTTGAAATAGATATTGTTTGTAACATTATACTTGTCACTTTTGATCAATTTTATGAATTTTTTTTTTTTACTGATTCCAAGCTTTTGTCTATTCTGTCCATGCTGAATTAATAGCTCCATCTCTCTTTGTTGCCCCATATCAGCTGTGACAGTGACCTCAGGGACTAACCACCCATCACAGGTGCAGAATGATGATCAACACTAATCAGCAGACCAAACGCTCTTCATCTACACAGATAAATGCACAAACTCTGATTCACACAGCAGCTGACATAACTGTGAGAACTCTGAAATGTAAACTTCACGAGGAGAGGACAGATAAAAGTGGAAGGATATAAGTAATACTTCTTATAGGTTGAATCCTCTGTAATCCCATGTGAGAAACCAGACTGGTTTTTCGGCATCCACTTTCAACTGAGATAATTAGTAATTTAGCTATATACGGTATCAATCTTTGATGTACTGCCAGAAATGAAGAAAAAAACAGAAGCATGTGAATTTTTCTCTCAAGACCTCCACTAGTGCATACAGTCTTTCTCTTCTCATTCCTACTCCTCCTCTATCACCCCTTGAGACCTCTTAAACTGGACAAATAGTTGAAAATTGAAATTAGCTGACCATCTAAGATAAATTTGTTTCTTCAATGGAACAGATTTGGAGTAATTTTGCAACACATCACTTGCTCACCAATGAATCCTCTGCAGTGAATGGGTGCCGTCAGAATGAGAGTCCAAACAGCTGATAAAAAC
>JAUZSZ010000136.1:5779279-5795012 GCA_034780575.1 Labeobarbus marequensis
CATGATCCTTCAGAAATCATTCTAATATGCTGATTTGCTGCTCAAGAAACATTTATTATTATTATCAAAGTTGAAAACAGTTTGTGCTTAATATTTTTGTGGACATTTTTTCATTTTTGTGGTCTTTTTGTTTTTTTTGGATGAATAGAAATTTCAAAAGAACAATTATTTGAAACAGAAATGTTTTGTAATATTATAAATGTTTTTATTGTCACTTCTGACCAGTGTAATGCATTATTGCTGAGTAAAAGTGTCTTTTTATAGAAATTAATAATCTTAACTGACCACAAATTTTTAATGCTAGTTTATGTAGTATGTACATAAGCAGTTCCCACCATACAGACCCCTAGGCGACTGTAGCTTAGTGACTGTATGGTTTGATGATGGCAGCAGGAGCAAAGTATCTTGGGTCTGTTCTCCTGAGACAAACCCTCCCACAATGTTCACACATCCACAGAGTCACATATCCCACTGAAAGAAAGAGGAAACCCATTCAGAGGGACTGTGGCATCAATATCTGAACCCCCATTGAACATATTTGATGGTGAAACTGTGAGATAAAGTAAAGCTGTTTGTGTTTACCTGCTATCATTTATGCATGGTTTGTTTTGAAAGTTTGAATCTGATAATAACATGGATGGTGCTCAGAGATGCATATGGCCAAAGTATCATCAAATTTAGATGAAATCAAAACTGATGCCTTTTCATTTTATATACTGTACATGTTCCTGGTCTTATAATAATGGTTCATTGTTGCACGTAAAACCAAAGAAAAAAATGTCTTTGTTTTTTTGTATTCTGCAGATAAAACTGATAATGGTGATTAAGTGGGCTGGCAACATGTGGGGAGACCAAACAATATAGAAAAGCTTGTTGTTTGTGTGTTTGGTCGTATAATGTAAATAACATGATTTCTGGGTTATTTTCAGGACCAGAGGTACGAAGGAGTTTCCCCGACACATACACTGACCAGGTTTGCACTTCATTATTTGCTCTGTCTCTCTCTCTCTTTCTCTCTCTCTCTCTCTCTCTCTAGGGGTGTTGGGGTGGGGATCTCATAATTGTTGTTCACCTCAGTGATAATGCAGTGAGCACCTGTTCTGACAGATGGAGTTTAACCACTAGAGAGTGTGTGTCATTTTCTGAGGGGTCTGTAGTACCAAACACCCTCTTTATGGAGTTTTAACCAAACTCGCTTAAGATTCTGACTCTATCTTACAAAGAGGAAACCAAAAAAAGATGTTACTCTATAGAGTGAATGATGCATGGGAAAGTAGCGAGCAATTATGTATACTGATGTAAATACTGTGTGCCAGAGAGGCTTCTGAAATTAATGACCAACAACCATTTTATGTTTTATATTTGCTTTAATCCATATGTCCATGAATCAGTAGTAAAGATGTTAATAACATTTACTAGAGTAGACAAATCTGTTATCTACAGGTGATAACCTGTATTTGGTCATTTGAATTAAATCTTAACAATAGTGTTACCAATAAATAAATAACAAACAAACGATAGATTTATCATTGTAATTTTAATTGTATAATTATAAATTATTATATTAATTAATTAGTAAATATACATTACCAAATCAAAAAGCTTGGGTCTGTAGATTTCTCTGATTCTCACCAAGGCTGCATTAAAAAATACAGTAAAACAGTAATGTGGTTAAATATTATTGCAATTTAAAAATAACTGTTTTCTATTTGAGTATATTTTAAAGTTAAATTTATTCCTGAGATGCAAAGCTGGATTTTCAGCATCATTACTCCAGTCTTCATTGTCACATGTTCCTTCAGAAATTATTCTAATATGCTAATTTGATACTTGAGAAACATTTCTACGTCAGACCTTTTTATTGGTATTTTGTATGACAATACAGATTGAAATAATGATAACGTGAACAATAAGATTTGATCCACTATTAATCTCTTCCACAATCCCCCGATTCATATTAACTCAGATGGACAGAAAATAAATAAATAATAACAAGTTAGATATTGGTTAATTAAATCTATTTTATTTAAGTTCATAACCAAAAAAAAAAAATCCCTTCTAAGAGATGACAAATATTAAATGTTGCAAGTTACAGGTGCACAAGGTAGGCTTTTAATATAGTCCAAAAAGGGATTCCAAGTCTTATAAAAGAATTTGAGTGAGCATCTTAACTACTACTTATTTATTTTTTTTTTTAATGTCTGATACAGTAAAAAATGTCCTGTATCCACCTGTCATGTGTCTGGGGCGAAGTGTGCTTCCACTTAAGAAGGATAACTCATCTGGCCAAGATAGTAGTAAAAGCAACAACCTCGAGAAACATTTCTTATGATTATATCAATGTTGAATCAGTTAAGTTCAGCTTAATATTTTTGTGGAAACAGCTGTTCTTTGATGAATTGAAAGAACAGAGTATATTTAAATGCATTTATTTTCAATATTTCCTTGCTAAATAAACATATTAATTTCTTTATATATATATATATATATATATATATATATATAAATACATTTATTTCTTACTGTATTTGTTTACTGTTTTTTAAATTGATGACTTGTAAAAATAGTGAAATAAAATGCCAGGAATGAAGGAATCTATCATGCCTCTTTTTAAACATTGATGTTACGTTGCCGTGACAAAATTACCTACTAAAGCAGGTGTAATTGTGTGCATATAACTGGAGCAGATGTGTGTACCTGTCCACTCTGTATACCTGTTGATTGCAGTTTCACGCTCTCTCTCAACACACACACAGACACAGCTTTACTCACCATGATAGTTGGGTCCAGTGGTCCCAGAAGGCATTCTTGGTGTCGTACCCAGCGGTGAAGCTCTGTAATCTGGGCTGTGTCCCCTCCCTCTCTTCTGTCTCTCTTCTGCTATTGTTAGGGATAATCCCTAACTCCTGACACAGATGAGGGCAGGAAAGCCCACACACTCACGTACACACACCCCAGAGGGCTCAAATCCATATGGAGGGGTACCAGAGCAACAGCATAGTCCCTCACGCACACACAGTTTGATCTGTACACGGTGGTCTTTTGCGTGAATGAAGCTAATGATTATGTTTCAGTGTATGAATTCTTGCTTTCTCACAATCTGTTTTCAGGAAATGCTACAGACTATCCCAAAGTTTTGTTTCCCCTTCAATATGGACAGGTAATGTTACGATCTTTAATCAAGTCCAGTCACGTTTATTTATACAGCGAATAGTTCACCCCAAAATTAAAATTTGTTGGACATTTACTCACCCTCAGGCCATTAAATATGTAGGTGACTTTGTCTCTTCATCAGAACAGATTTAGGGAAATTAAGCATTACATCACTTGCTCAACAAATGGATCCTCTGTCACAATGAGAGTTCAAAAAGCTGATAAAAACATCACAATAATCCATACCAATCCAGTCCATCAATTAACATCTTGCGAACCGCATAGCTGTGTGTTTGGTTTTGTCCAAAATTCAAGTCCATAATCCATAATAACATTTCCTCCAGTAAAAAAAAGTATTTTTTCAAAATCCACTAACATATTTGTTTAGAGCTGTTTTGGCTTATAAACAGTGCTTGATCTGTGCATATTTCTCTCTTGATTCTGATGAGACGACTTTTTCACTGGAGAAAGAAATATTATGGATAGAGGACATGCATTTTAGCTTGAAGTTTGAAGTTAAAAATATGTTAATGATGGATTTGTTTATCACAGACACACAGCATTTCACTTTCACAAGCCATTAATTGTCATGTGGATTATCCTGTTTTTATCAGCAGTTTGGAAACAAGTTCAATTCAGCTATACGCAACTACTGAATTTGACTCGACTACTCGTTTGTCTAGTGTTTTTATTCAGCTTGAGTCAGTTCAGTGTGGATTCAGTTCAGTCGCAAAATTTGTCACTTATAAAATAATTCAGCTGTATTGCATTTTGTTTTGTTCTCATCTGATTGTGTCAGTGTCATCAAATTGCATTCATTTGATTCTAGCACCTCTTGAACCGCAACTTTATATATTCTGACTAAAATTTTGTCTTGACCCTGTCCTGTCTTTCAGTATGGCAGTGGGCCAGGTGGGGCAGAACTTCACGTTTGTTCTGACAGATATCGAGAGTAAACAGCGCTTCGGTTTCTGCCGGCTTTCATCGGGAGCTCACAGCTGCCACTGCATCATCAGGTACAAACTGTTTGGTTTAAGAGTACACGTTTAATTGGTAATTATTTTTGTCATCCACCTACTGGAGATCAGCTTCATTTAATTGTAGTCTAACCGTCTCTGTTCAGCTACCTGCCCTGGTTTGAGGTGTTTTACAAACTGCTGAATATCCTGGCAGACTATACAACCAAAGGACAGGTCAGTGATCCATATATGACAACAACACTCATATGTCGCTGTGTCTTATACACATACACATACAAGACTGTCTTATACACGCAGATGCACACACACACATTTAATTAGCAATGTAAAAGAGGATTTCTTGCTGATTTCATATTTTGCATTAATTTGAAAACTACAATTACTTTGAAAAACTTTAATCTGACCCTGAAATATAGCTTATTACATTTTGTATAAAGACATGAATTTTAATAAAGGCAGTTAAATGAGGTTTAAGGATGAGTTTATTATCTTCCATTTTCCCTTAGACACATTTAGTATTTTTCAGATTTAAACTACTGTTCATAAGGTTTGGACAGTATTTTTTTTTTTCCAAACTAAATTAATGCTTTTATTTAGCAAGTATGCATTAATTTAATCGAAAGTGAAAGGAAAGACATTGTAATTTATATTGTGAAAAATTTGCATGTAGGACTTTTTTTAAATTTGTGTATATATGTGTTACAGGACAGTCAATGGAGAGAGTTGTTAGAGTCTCTACACACGTTAAACATCCCTGATCCTGGAGTGCCTGTGCATTTGAGTGTGGTAATATACAGTAACACACACACAATGCTTACATCAGACAAGATTTTCATATTACAGTCAATTTATTGTATAAAGCTAACTACATTTCTCTCTCTCTAGCATTTGTTTTTCACAGTGCCTGATCCTAGGGAATTACCCAGTATACCTGAAAATGTAAGTCTGACTTATTACATTGACCCTGTTAGTCACAATGTAGAAATTACAGATTTATACATAAGAACTATTCGGTTGGGACTACTTATAATTTTAAATAAGGACGTTTGAAAATATAAATGTTTTAAATGACTGTGAAAATTCAAGGTAATTCATCAATCCATATAACACATTGACTCTCATTAAAAAAAAAGGATATATGATTTCTTTTTATGTATTTGCAGAGAAATCTGACAGAGTATTTCGTAGCAGTAGATGTGAATAACATGCTGCATCTGTACGCTAGCATGCTGTACGAAAGACGAATCCTCATTAGCTGCAGCAAGCTGAGCACTGTGAGCAACATCTCTACCATTATCTCTCTCTCTATTGTTGGTTGTTTCTTTTAGAGGTGTTAATAAACCTTATTCTTCCTCTCAGTTAACCGCATGTGTTCATGGCGCAGCAGCCATGTTGTATCCCATGTACTGGCAGCATGTTTACATTCCAGTCTTGCCACAACACTTAATAGACTACTGCTGGTGAGTACACACACACACATTTGCGCACATATACTTGTTAAGGACTTCATATTTCTATTGTTTTAAAATTAAGTTGCTAATCACTTGATTTGAATTTTTTTTTTTAATAAAAATAGGAATTATTTGGCCCATTTAGGAGGATTTAATATATTTACAAAGGTTTTATTAAATTAATTTAATAATTTTAGAATTTTAATCATACATTAAATTGAAATATTCCATATAATTGTTGTTATTATTAATATTATTATTATTATTATTTAAAGCATGTGTTTTGTACTTTGTATGTGTTTTTGTATGTTGTTTTAGACAAAATGTATTGTATTGTAATTATTCTAAACAGTGTATTAAAATGATATTGGAATCATAATTGTTTTTAAAAATTTAAATACTGTTGATATGGTGTTAAATTATATATAATTAAATTAAATATTATTAACATGTTTTAAAAATATTTTCAAATAGATTTCATAGTGTAATATCTCAAAACATTACTGTTTTTTTCTGTATTTTTGAACAAATAAATGCAGCCTTGCTCAGCATAAAAGGCTTAATTAAAAATATTTAAAAATCATAATGTTCCAAACTTTTGAGAAGTACTGTATATATAACAATCATATATTAAATACATTTTAAAAGGCAGAAACTGTACTGAACTATTGTTATTTTTTTGTTAGCGCTCCAATGCCATACCTCATCGGAGTGCACTCCAGTCTTATGGAGGTGACGGGTTGCTTTCTTTTATTTGACCTTACCTTGCATATTCATATTTTTCTGTGTTGCATATTCATATTTAAATCACAGGGCTGTTGTATTGAGTTACTTGTTTTAGTGTAGCAGACTTCTAGGCTGTGTTTAGAATGTTTTGTGTGTGTCTGTGTTTGTGTGTGTTGTCGTAACAGAAGGTGCGAGGTATGGCTTTAGATGATGTGGTACTTCTCAATGTAGACACAAACACTCTCGAAACGCCGTTTGATGACCTGCAAAGCCTTCCTAATGATGTGGTGAGTAAATAAGCATGAGCACGACCTGATCTGATCTCCAAAAAGTCTGATCTGTTTTGGGCGTGGTGTTAATTTTGATATGCCAGTGAGGATCTGATATGGAAATATATTTATGATGGTTGCAGCAAGTGATATACGTGTGTGTTGTAGGTTTCGTCTTTAAAGAACCGCCTAAGAAAAGTTTCCTCGACAACAGGAGATGGAGTGGCCAGAGCATTTCTGAAGGCGCAGGCAGCTCTGTTTGGCAGTTACAGGAACGCGCTACACATTGAACTGGTGAGAGAGAGTTTGAAGTATTGATGTGCTTATGGTTTTGAATGAAGTTCAGACTAATAAATGTTGGCTCTGAGTATTTGATGAAGTATTTGTTAAGCTGATCATGCAAGAAAATGCAGGATGACTGTGAGACAGTGTCCCCTAGTGGACAGTCCATGTGGCTTTGGAAATATAAATGCTCCGGTTAACATGTTATTGACTTCCCATGTGTCCAGGAGGAGCCAATTACGTTCAGTGAGGAAACGTTTGTCACACACCGATCCAGCACAATGAGACAATTTCTACAGAACGCTATACAGCTACAGTTCTTTAAACAGGTATTACACAAACATTTAACTATCTAAATGAGAGCATACAGTATATTTTTGTTTTATATATAGCTAATTATAAATACAGCTTCAAATAAATATTCCTTCTTTTAGTCTATACACTTATAAGTTTATCATTTGTTTTATAAAACAGCAGCTCTTTTCTTTTTAACAGTTTTTATAGTATTTTCATGCATATTAAGGCACTTCCTTATTTTGTTAATGTTATAACAGCAGCTTGTTTGGTAACATCAGACTTCAGTGTTGTTATTGTTAACTAAAACTATTGCAAACAATTTTTGGTAATTAAAATAGAGGTGAAGTAAAATATTACATTAAAAACTTGCACTGAATTACTGAAACTGAAATAGGTTTAAGTTGAAGTACTAAAATGACTAAAATATAGAAATATTTGAATTATTAAAAAAATAAATAAATATGGCAGAAACACATAACCAAATTACTAAAACTTAAACTAAAATGAAAATGGAAAAAACTAGTTATATATAAAAATTTTATGCTGAAATCGTATATAAATAATGTTCCTTTACATAGCAATTTTAGAAGCAGACACAGAGCTTTTGTCAACTTTGGCTAACCTCTTGTATAGCTTATTTTAAATCAAAATCATGTTTATTTTATAAAGCATCACAGTAATCCCTCTCATGTGAAACCTACATATATATCATTGCTTTAATGTGTGTGTCTGCAGTTTATAGATGGGCGTCTGGAGCTGTTGAACTCCGGTGAAGGGTTCAGCGATCAGTTTGAGGAGGAGATCAATATGGGAGAATATGCTGGTAAGAGACTTTTAATTTGTCTACATTTACTTTAAAGCTTATAATTTCATGTGATTTTTTTATTACTGTTTTTACATTCACTCTGTGATTGTTTAATATTTGTGTTACAGGCAGTGATAAGACATATCAGTGGCTTTTCACAGTGAAGGTGAAATTTCGTTTTGTTTTTTTTTTTATGTGTGCTGGAAAGGCTGATTTGTACTAATTCTTTGTGTATTTGCGTATGAGCTTTTTCCTCTGAGTCTGATGATGTCTTTTTCACCTTTGACATACAGAAGGGCAGTGGGGCCATCTTAAACACAGTGAAGACAAAGGCAAATCCTGCGATGAAGACAGTTTACAAATTTGTATGTATCCATGTGTAAACACTTTCTTTCTCGGTTCTCTATGTGTGAGCGTATTCTTGTTTAGTCTGTGAGAGAGTTTCTTCTGTTGCTTTCTCTTTTTTTCAATGGGAAATTTCTCTGTGCTGCCTCTTTAAGGGATATCCTCATGTTTTCTCTACAGGCCAAAGACCATGCCAAGATGGGCATCAAAGAAGTAAAGAGTCGACTCAAACAAAAGGTGCTCACACAATCACGTGCACAATCACACACAAAAACACAATTATTCGTCATTTTTGCATAAACATACTGTATGTACATGCATTTTTTAATAATGTGCAAGAGACTGTGTATTGACTTGCAGGAGCTTACAGAGAATGGTTACTCAGAAGAGCCTAGCTCCACCCATCTACCCTCCACACACAGCAAAGACTCCCTCACCTGGGACCAGAGACGTCCAATTACAGTTCACTTTGGACAGGTGGGTGTGGGGAATTATAACTGATTTGGAAATTACAAAGTTTCAGCAAAGAGCATTAATACAGTGGAAATTATTGTTGATTTCAAATGATATAGTATATCACTGTAATGGACATGTACGGTATTATTATTGTGGCGGTATTATTAACTTCAAAATAACATAATAATTATAGGTGACTTATTATTCGAATTGTATCGAATTTTGGAACGTACATTAGCTTCTTGTCCATAAACTGGATAAAATTTAGAACTGCGATGTGAACCCGTCCAACACTGCGATGTGCAACTCTTGACATGGAGAAGAAAGAAAGACAAACACAGAGTATTTACATGTTATAGCTATTCATATTTTTGTATTCGCTATGGGGTTTATCAGCAATAAATACTTGATATTTATTTTTAAACATTTCAAACATTTTCACATTTTAATATGGGCTAATGTCCAGCCTAGAAAAGATGTCATGATATTAGTTAAAAATGTTTTGTTTCTTTATTGTAATTTTTCATAGTTGTGCTTTTTTGCACATTAATCATTTTGAAACATTTGTTTACTTTTTACATTTTTATTCTCTATTGTTTTATTGTATTTGATTGTAAGTTATTTTTCTTATTTGAAAAAGCTGTTCAATTTGTAATTAAGAGGCTATCAGTAAACCTTTCTCATCTTTTTCAACCTGTTTTTAATGTAATATATTGCATTAATGATAAAAGCTTCAGCAATTATTGTGATATGAAGCTTTGATATCGCCACATGCCTATTTCAGATGTATGTTAAATGGGAAGTTTGGACATGGTAATTAGGATTCGGTCCTTGTGTTAAATTGTTACATTTTAGAAAGTGCGAAAGAAGTCATTTTCACAGATAAAAGTGTGTGTGTGTGTATATGTATGTTTGGATCAGACTGAGCAGTCACGTTCCCCACGGGCCCCTCGGCCACAACGTCCCCCTCCCCCCCATCCCTCCAAACTACAGCGCAGCACACGACCAGTGAGTACAGCACTCTCATCCCTGACCTCTGACCTCTGAGCTCAAATATTCCCCTCTGCCCTGGCTGCTGCACTGTAGTGTGTTATATGTGTGTGTGTGTGTGTGTATTTACATGCCTGTGTGATCTAACATCAGTTATTGTTCTACAGAATAATGCTCACTCACACACATGAATGAGTTTGTCGTGTGTTTGCACTTACTTTTCTACCTTCGGTTTAAGGGTGCTTTATTCTGTCTGTCACTCTTCAGGTCTTGGATACCGCATTTCTGTTTACATTTGACAGGATCTTGACCTCTGATCCTTGCTGTCTAAAAGGAGCAATTGACTTCTGACTTAACAGTGACTTCAGTGACATCCACAAGGATTTAACAAATCCAGAACTTTTTAAGACATTGGTATACTGTTTAAAAAACCTGTGTTTGCGTGTGTTTGCAGGCTCGACCACCTCAGCCTCTGGTGCCAAAGAGACCACGCAGTAACATTGGCATAGAAGGAAGTCCTGAACAGTAAGACTCAAACATTTAACCTTTCTCACATGCAATTGCAAAACACAAACAAATAGACAATGGTCTTTGTGTTTCTATCTAGGGAGCATTTTACTTCACATTCACGGCATTGGTCAGATTTTATTGTTCAGTGCCAGCTAAACTTTATATTTTGTCAATTCAGAAGAATTGTGAACAGGTAGATACACAAAGATCTGGATGAGTGAACTTAAAATAGAAGATGACATGCTAATTTGTAGCAATGCATGTTGACTAAATTGTTTAGGAGAAAGTAACTTGTTTTGCAGATTGGTAATATATAAAGGTAATGCTGTATTATTGTATCAGTGTTACACTCTTGTTGTTAGGCATATTGTTTGCATTTGTAATGAACTGTTTCGCAGAATATTTAGCATGGTAAGGGGTTAGCTAATCTTAAATAAAGATAATGAAAAAATTCAAACTCAAATCTATTTCCATTATTTATTAGAATAATTTCAATATAATAAGTGGGATAATGTAGAGCCAGCAGATCATTATTGAAAAACAAACTCCTTCAGTTTGATACAAGACGCCTCTACTTTGCATCCGGTGCTGTTCTTGTTTTATTTTGCAATAGTGGCAGAGACCAAGTTGTTGTTGTTGTTTTTTTGTATACTGTTATAGTTTTTTTTTAATTAACAATTTGATTTAACTTTTTTCAGTTTTCAAGTTTTCATTTTAATTTCAGTAAAAAAATTATGTCTTTGTTAGTTTTATATTTTTTAATAGTTTTAGGCTATACATTATCCCTCAAATATCTATCACATGCAAATCAGCACAGTAAAAATGTGGTCTTGATTGTGTGATTGCATGTCTCACTTACACTTTCTTTTTCTCCTTCACTCTTGTGTTTTCTCTTTCACATTGGGATGGTCGTTTTTGTGATTTGTGTTTGTGTGTGGTTACACCTGATAATTGGCTTTCTTTGTCTCTGCCAATTTGTTTATGCTTTCTTTTTTTGTTGCTGCTGTGCATCTTTGTATGCGTGTGTGTTGACGCTATAGTTTTGTGCGTCCAACCCGTCACTATACAGTGTTTCTGTGTGAGGATTCATCAGGTGACGAGCTGTCTCAGGATGACGACTCCATTGCTGCTTTCCCTGAACACTTCCTGCTTTCTGCTCCTTTTGAATGGTCTCTGTTCAAGTGGTTTTCATTCTTGATTTCTCTATTGTCCATTAGTCTTAAAGTGAATATTTGATGACTTTTTTTTTTTACATACTATGCCCGCAGAAAGTATTTGGAGACACTAAAAAATGTAAAGATGTCACTGCATTAGGTTACAAAATATCAAGCCAAGTGTTAAACCATTAAGTACACTGATACTGTTCAAACCACATTCTAGTTGTGGAACTTATCTATAGTACTGTAGAACCAATTTGTCAGCATAAATTGTATCAACTGTACATAGAGATACCTCAGGGCTTGGTGCTTGGTCCCCTAATCTTCTCCCAGTGTTCCTCTAGCTGACCTTTGTGCATAGGCATGTAATACAGAATGGACCAGCGTGTTTAGTCTCCAATGACAAAGTACTTAAAACTAACAAACCTTTCATGTCTGAGCATGTCCAAACTTATGTCATATCTACATTTCTCAGGTATGTGCTATTAAAGTTCTGCATATAATCAAGAAAACAGCAGTGTTTATTCCTGGATCAGGCCCAGAGGGCAATTTGTTATCTAATGCAATGACAACCTCATTTTCAAGTGTCTCTTGTGTATTTTTGGGCCACTGTACACCATAGTATTTAGTTAAGCTGTGGCCTGCTAGATTTGTTTTTAATGTGAGCTTAAATCAGTTTTATTGCATGGTGAGATTTAATAAATGTGATGTCTTAGTCTGAGGCATGCAATTGCTTATTTATGTAAAGTGATTTTGATTGTTTTGTTGATCAAATCTGCCCATTTCAACAGCTCTTCATCTAACATGAAAATTATAATTGTGTGTCTGTACTTGTTTGTACATGTGTTGTGCGTGCGTGTGTTTTTGTGTTTGTGTGTTTTTGTTGTGTGGTTGTGTGTGAATGTGTTTTTGTTTGCGTATGTGACTTAGGCCCCAGCCATACAGGTCTCTGAAAGAGGCAGAGCTTGTGGAAGAAGGTGAGGAGGTTGGGGAGCGCTTCCAAGGTAACACTGCTCCGTCCAGCCCTGTGCTAGACAAGTTCTCTGACCTGAGCCTGTTGCAGGATGCCTTCCGTAGTCAGCAGGGGGAGCCAGAATGTACAGAAACCACAAAAACCACAAAACCCTCTCACAGCACACACTCTACACTCAGTTCTGCCAGAAGTTTGGAGGAGCTTCGAGCAGACCCACAAAATGTCAACTTCAACTACCAGGTTAGATCATGCAGCAAAGTTTTGGGAGTGACGGCCACAATTTAATGCACAAGAGAATCCTGTAAATTAGTGTTTCCCAACTTTGCTCCTGGAGTCACACCAAAAGTACACATTTTTGAACTCTTTGGGCCTGTTTACACCTGGTCACTTAATGCGTTTTCTCTGATCGGATAGCTATCTGATTTATTAAAGTGGTTCCATTTATACTTGGCCACATAAATGTGTCTCCTCAATGGATTTAACGGATTTCACATCAATGAAAGCAGCAGATATGCACTGCATTGTATGCTATTTTATTCATCAACTGCTAATTTCAAGATCAAAGATCACAACAGGAGAGAGTGCAGCATCAGCACTGGAAAGATAAGTTAGTCTCACTACTTTTAATGAAGATGACTGTGTTGAGCGTCTGCGACTTACTTTCAGTTTCATTTGCGGCAGTTTGAGCATCAGCTCGAGATACTCAGCTACTCATCCGCTGTGATGCTGTTGCATTAGCGCAGTCATATTTGACTATAACATGCCATATAACCTATAAAACGCTCTCACACATTTATTATTTTAATATTTTAGGAGGAGTAAAATTTTCAAATGTAGTTTCAACAACCGGATGCATTTACATTTGTCCAGTTTCATCTGGTGGTCTCCCAGACCACCTCCTGAAGTGATTTGAACGATCGGATTTAAATCCGTCTCGAAAGCGATTTGGAGGACATTTACACCTGGTCTTTTCACGATCAGATAGCCATCTGATCAGAGATAACACATGAATCAGGTTTGAGAAATGCTTCCCTAAATTATTGTTCCACTTATAAGGAATACAGGGGACAATGGTTTATGGTGAGAACCATAGCATAGTTGATAGAACCATAGTTGATTACAGTTGTCACTCCTTTAAGCACCCAAACTCTAGGTGTACAAAACGGGATTTTTAAGCACTCTAAAGCAACCAAATTTATCAGTGTATATGGCCTTTTTTTATATGGCCTTATCTTAATCCTGTTCTAATTGTTTGTTCTCCAGCGTATGGATCTTACTTCTTTTGAGCGCACACGCACACTCCCTGGTCTTAAAACTACCAATCCGTACAGCAAGCTCTGGAGCCAAAGAGAAGACCCATCCACGTTGCTTGGCCAAGAGTCACCTTCCTGGGAGAGACCTCTCTCCGTGCCACCCTTGGAACCCCCAGAGGCACGGCCACCCAGCAGAGAGAGTTCAAATCCCAGTGCAGAGAAGACTGTAGGGGCTTGTATCACAATCCCTCGTCCCCAAGGTCGAAAAACACCTGAACCGGGTGCAGTTCTGGCACCCGCTGTGACCCTGCTGCGCGGGGTTAAACAGGCCAGCGAAAAGGAGGGAGGAGTGTCCACTGGAGGGCAAGAGTTTCGGCAAGCACTGAACATGTCTCCTCACTCCCAATCACAAACTCAGGCGGACTTGTTAAAGCCCAACGAGTCAAACGAGGGACAGGACTTGCTCAGCTTGTTGGACCCTCTGTGCAGAGCAACGAAGAATGAGGCCACCCCGTCCCTCACTAAACCCCCTATCCCTCCTCGACCCAACCCTCCAAACCTGCCCGCCTTCCCCCCTCCAGTATCACTGAACCCCTTTACCCAACCACCCCAGTACCAGCCACAAAGGCACTATAGTCCTGTTGTCCAAGGTAACCCTTTTGCCCCAGCCTACATGGCTCCCCCAGGTGCCAACTACTTTCCCACCTCTGGCCACCCGTTCTCTGTTTTTGGTCAGACATCTACTGTGGGTGTGACCCCAACTGGAGGGGCGTGGCCAGTTGGACGTGTTCCTCCATCCTCCAGCAGTAGCGGCTCTCTTTCAACCCTCTTGGACTCACCTGCTCCTACTTCTCTGGCCCAGCCTGCGCAAGTCTCTACAGATGAACCCCGTGACCCATTCAGTGACCTTCTTACTATGGCAACCACACCAACTGTAATGACCACGCCCCCGAAAAAGAAGGTAGAGGATTTGCGAAGAAGGTGGGAAACATTTGACTAGCTGTGCCCACATTTTTCCTCTACGGCTGCTACCAACCAGTGAGGGACTGCAAATTTAGAGCCAGTGGGTATATAAGATTGCGCCCCCTAGTGGCCTGAAAGCACTGTTGGACATTTTCCCTCTCAGAGTGTGTCGTGCTTTTTTTTTGCGCCTAGCTCACACACTTAGCCTTATGCACACAGATGCTAATGATGTATTTCCCATAGCATCCGGATGAACCATGTTCCAATAGCAGCAAGTTTAACACTGAAAAACCATATTAGCAGGATAACACTGTATTTTCTGTAGCTAGCAGTCTAGTTTCCATAGGGATCAGACTACAATACTAAAGATACCACACAGTAATATGACCCAAGTCCTACATTAGCGATTAGACTGCCATTGTTGCGTTTATGGCGGTGATTGCACATCCTCTTAACAGTCAGTACTGTTTTAATAAGAAGCTTGTTTTTTAACCCTACACACATATTAACTCAAACCGTTACACCCTAACATCCAATTCTTTGTGCAGACTTCTACAAACAGTAGTTAAAATTGGCATTTATAATGCACCTGAATACAAATATTTGCAAATGCCTAGTAGATGGTATACTATACATCCCACACTACTTGCTACATGACACAAGGGCATACTACACTCTGGACCCTATAATGCAAATTGCATATAACGTTGTGATTGCAGTACCTGCTGTGTACTTCATATTTGCACTACATTACATATGGCATACAATAATGCATACTACACGACATATCGTGCCCTCGAAGAAGCTATATACAACTCACTGCTTAAAGCATAAAGTGTGATAACGTGCAGCTGAATGGTAGGGCTCAGAACGGGTCGGAGTTAACAGCCCTGTAGAACATAACACTGCCCCCTAGAGGTCTGAAGTCAGAGGTAAAAAATGAGCATTAATTCTTGACCAAATAAAGTGTAAATTACAGTAGGTAAACCAATCAGGAGTGTGTTTTTAGGTGAAATACATGGTGAACGCCCTCACTGGTTATCATAAAATGGGTCTTATGGAACAGGGTTCTGTTCGGTTTCAAAATAGTTTAGATGCTAATTGTCCACTTGCTTTGATTTGA
>JAUZSZ010000136.1:5795112-5814665 GCA_034780575.1 Labeobarbus marequensis
ATCCATTGTGGTGGTGTATAGAGCCAAAAATGTTAGAATTGTGTCGATGTCCCAATATTTATGGACCTGACTGTATGCTGGCTTTTTTACATACTATGCATGCAAAATGTATTTGGACACACACAAAAAAAAATGTATAAATGTCACTGCATTAGGTTACAAAATATCAAACCAAGTGTTAAACCATTAAATATACTGATACTGTTCAAAAGAAGTTCTAGTTGTGGAAATTATCTATAATACAGTAAAACCAATTTTTTCAGTATAATTTGTATCAACTGTACACAGAGATACCCCAGGGCTTGTTGCTTGGCCCCCAATCTTCTCCCAGTGTTCCTCTAGCTGATCTTCCTGCATAGGCATGTAATCCAGAATGGGCCAGCGTGTTTAGTCTCCAATGACAAAATACTTGAAACTAGCAAACCTTTCATATCTGAGCATGTCATACAGCTCCTTGTCCCAGCTGTTGTCATCTCTAGATTTCTCATGTATGCACTATTGAAGTTCTGCAAATAATCAAGAATACGCAAAGTATTTAGTCCTGAATAAGGCCCAGAGATCAATTTGTTATCTAATGCAGTGACAACCTCATTTTCAAGTGTCTCAACTGTCTTTTTGGGGCCCCTTGTATGCCATAGTATTTAGTTACGCTGTGGCCTGCTAGTTTTGTTTTTAATGCTGGCTTAAATCAGTTTTATTGCATGGCTAGATTTAATAAATGTTATGTCTTAGCCTGAGGCCTGCAACCGCTTATTTATGTAAAGTGATTTTGTTGTTTTGTTGATCAAATCTGCCCATTTCAAGCTCTTCATCTAACATGAAAATTACAATGTGTGTCTGTACTTGTTTGTGCATGTGTTGTGCGTTCGTGTGCTTGTTTGTGTGTTTTTGTGGCGTGGATGTTGTGCGTGTATGTGTTTCTATTTGTATATGTGAATTAGGCCCCAGCCATACAGGTCTCTGAAAGAGGCGGAGCTTGTGGAAGAAGGTGAGGAGGTTGGGGAGCGCTTCCAAGGTAACACTGCTCCGTCCAGCCCTGTGCTAGACAAGTTCTCTGACCTGAGCCTGTTGCAGGATGCCTTCCGTAGTCAGCAGGGGGAGCCAGAATGTGCAGAAACCACAAATACCACAAAACCCTCTCACAGCACACACTCTACACTCAGTTCAGCCAGAAGTTTGGAGGAGCTTCGAGCAGATCCACAACATGCCAACTTCAACTACCAGGTTAGATCATGCTGCAAAGTTTTAGGTGTGAAAGCGAAAAGTTAATGCACAAGAGAATCCTGTAAATCAGTGTTTCCCAACTTTGTTCATGGAGGCACACCAAAAGTACACATTTTTTAACATTTTATATTCAAACACAACTGGTTCAACTTATCAGCTCATTAGTAGACTTCAAGACCTGAAATGGATGCTCAGGTGAGGCAGACAACCAAAATGTGTACAGTTGGTGTGTCTCCAGAATCAGGTTTGAGAAACACTGCCCTAAAATATTGTTCCACTTGTAGGGAATACAGGAGAAACTGCCAAACTCACAATAGGGGCTTTTGCACCCAGTAATTCTTGGAAATAGCCAGCAAGGTGAATCTTAGAGAACCAATTTCTCCCTCGGGTCGTTTTCCTGGTTGCATTCGCCTGGCAGCAGGAACTCTGAAGTGGCCAACAGCCACGTCTTTATTGACATTTACAAACGTCAATTACTGGTGAACGGAGGATGCCGTGATCGGAGCTGTTTTTGTTGTGTGTCGTAGGTTTAATGATAACGGAAGATGGAATGTAAACGCACAATTTACGCAATTAAATCTAAATCTCCTATTAAAACTTGGAGTGTTACATATCATCAAGTCTAGGGAAAGAACACACCGCTCCCGTTAGCACTGTTTTCCATGGAGAAAATATTTTTACATGGCTTTTTAAAAATGCCGGGTAGCTGGTGTTTCATATGCGTTTAGCAAATCAGTGTACACTTACGTCACTAATAGTTCCTATAGAATTGTTTTAGACCCTACTCAAAAGTAGGAGCTAATTTAGTTCCTCGAATTAAAACCGTTCTTAGTTCCTGTGGTGCGAACACACCAAAAAGCGGGTACATCCGCCAATAGTTCTAGGAACTATGAAAAGTTTCCTCTAGTGTGAAAGCCCCTAAAGGTTTGTCATCTTTTAGGAGATGCCGTTTGTCACTTCCTTAGGCACCCAAACTCTAGGTGTACAAAACATGGTTTTAAGCACTCCAAAGCAACCAAATTTATTGGTGTATATGGCCTTTATCGATCTAAAAAATTATTCTAATTGTTTGTTCTCCAGCGGATGGATCTTACTTCTGGTGAGCGCACACGCACACTCCCTGGTCTTAAAACCACCAATCCATACAGCAAGCTCTGGACCCAAAGAGAAGACCCGTCCACGTTGCTTGACCAAGAGTCACCTTCCTGGGAGAGACCTCTCTCTGTGCCACCATTGGAACCTCCTGAGGCACCGCCACCCAGCAGAGAGAGTTCAAATCCCAGTGCAGAGAAGACCGAAGGGGCTTGTATCACAATACCTCGTCCCCAAGGTCGAAAAACACCCGAACCGGGTGTAGTTCTGGCACCGGCTATGACCCTGCTGCGCGGGGTTAAGCAGGCCAGCGAAAAGGAGGGAGGAGTGTCCGCTGGAGGGCAGGAGTTTCGGCAAGCACTGAACATGTCTCCTCACTCCCAATCACAAACTCAGGCAGACTTGTTGAAGCCCAGCGAGCCAAACGAGGGACAGGATTTGCTCAGCTTGTTGGACCCTCTGTGCGGAGCGACGAAGAAAGAGGCCACCCCATCCCTTTCTAAACCCCCTATACCTCCTCGACCCAATCCCCCAAACCTGCCTGCTTTCCCCCCTCCAGTACCACTGAACCCCTTTACCCAACCACCACAGTACCAACCACAAAGGCATTATAGTCCTGTTGTCCCAGGTAACCCTTTCGCACCAGCCTACATGCCTCCCCAAGGTGCCAACTACTTCCCCACCTCTGCCCACCCAGTCTCTGTATTCGGTCAGACATCTGCTGTGGGTGTGACCCCAACCGGAGGGGCGTGGCCAATTGGACATGTTCCTCCATCCTCCAGCAGTAGCGGCTCTCTTTCAACTCTCTTAGATTCACCTGCTCCAGCTACTCTGGCCCAGTCTGTGCAAGTCTCTACAGACGAACCCCGTGACCCATTCAGTGACCTTCTTACAATGGCTACCACACCAACAGTAATGCCCACGCCCCCCAAAAAGAAGGTAGAGGATTTGCGAAGAAGATGGGAAACATTTGACTAGCTCTGCCCATGTTTTTCCTCTACGGCTGCTACCAACCAGTGAGGGACTGCAAATTTAGAGCCAGTGGGTATTTAAGACTGCACCCCCTAGTGGCCTGAAATCACTGTTGGACATTTTCCCCCTAGAGTGTGTCATGCTTTTTTTTTTTTGCGCCTAGCTCACACACTTAGCCTTATGCACACAGATGCTAATGATGTATTTCCCATAGCATCCGGATGAACCGTGTTGTTCCAATAGCAGCAAGTTTAACACTGAAAAAGCATATTAGCAGGATAACACTGTATTTTCTGTAGCTATCAGTCTAGTTTCCATAGGGATCAGACTACAATACTAAAGATACGACACAGTAATGACCCAAGTCCTACATTAGCGATTAGACCGCCATTGTTGCGTTTATGCCGGTAATTGCACATCCTCTTAACAGTCAGTGCTGTTTTAGTAAGAAGCTTGTTTTTTTTAACCCTACACACATATTAATTCAATCCGTTATATCCACTTTCTTGTGCAAACAGTTCTTGAATTGGCATTTACCATGCACCTGAATACAAATATTTGCGTATCGCTAGTAGATGGCGTACTACACATCCCACACTACACCCTACATGACACAAGGGCATACTACATTCTGGACTCTTTAATGCAAATTGCATATAACGTTGTGATTGCGGTACCTGCCATGTACTTCATATTTGCACTACAATTACATACGGCATACAATACTGCACTACCTATGAATCACTGATTAGAGCATAGAGTGTGATAAAGTGCAGCTGAATGTTAGCACTCAGAATGGGTCAGAGTAACATCCCTGTAGAACACAACACTGCCCCCTAGAGGTCTGAAGTCAAGAGGTCAAAAATGCAGTATGCATTTGATGCATTAATTCTTGACCAAAAAACATGTAATTGACATTAGGTAAACCAATCACGAGTTTTTTTAAGATTAAATACATGGTGAATGCCCTCACTGGTTCCGGCTTTACCTCTGGTTCTGCTTGCCTGCATGTCAGTCCAAAAGTATTAAAATGGGTCTTCTGGAACAAGGTTCTGTTCAGTTTCAAAATAGTTCAGTTTAGATGCTAATTGTCCACTTGCTTTGATTTGATGTTGAAGGTCTCTCCTTTTATTCTGAGCATCACATGATAGACTTATAGCTTTCATAAAGCGACCAGTCACCACCTTTCTTTTTAGCACTACCCTTTCCATCTACTCTGCTACTGCCATGCACTCTGTATTATGGGTATTTATTCTAATAGAGCCTTTTTGCGCTTTTTAAACATACATACTGCTATAAAGTGTGTTAAAATGAATCCTTACTCTAACAGCTGGTTTTCTTGTCATAGACTGCCTGTTTTCTGGGTTTAGTTCAGCACTATACACAATCTGTGTTGGAGGATCTTTGTTTCATGCCATTTTTTGCTATATTTTTGTCTGAGACTTGCAAGTAGGAGAACACTGTTTGTGCAAATCTTGACATGGAAAAGAATTGTGTACAACCAAACGCTCAAATCCAAAAGAAACATGTTTTTGTCCATGTCAGGGAACATCAGGGAGTGAACTGGTGTCTCTTCTTCTCTGGTTTTATTGTTGTATTTAAAGATATGAAATAATGTTGTGTTATTAAAGTGTTCTTGAACATCTCTATCCACCCTGTAGAACTGTTAGATCATCACATTTTCTGTTAGTTGATCCGTTTATATCACCTTTCGAATTTGGCCTTAAATGAGAGTGTGTGTGCGTGTTGTGTGTGTGTGTAAATTCAGAGCTGTTTGTGGTGAGAGGTTTGTTGTGTATTCCTAGTCTTATTGCATGGGTTGTTCCAGTGTTTTGGTTCAAATCTTGTCAATGTTAAAAATATGATTTTGTACATTTCACATCAGCTGTTAGGTTGAAATGTGATTGGTGAAACACTGTCCTTGGTCAGTAATCTATACTTGAAAGTTTAAAACTAAAGTTCAGGGGCAATGGAAGCCAATACACCATCACAGAATACACTGAGCGGCGTTGCAGTGAGCTTCTAGTAGGGAGACTTTAATAATGTTTGACAAACACAATACTTAAAATGCATTACAGCAAGATGTATGTGTGTGCATATTAAAGTGCTACTATAAAACCGAAAACATATTTTAAAATCGAAATATTCAGTAAAAATTAATTGGTTGATGCAAAATGAGGCATTCTTTTAACTGACAAAAAAACAAAACAAACAAACAAAAAACATTTGCTAAGTATTCTGTTAAAAGTACCTACATATTTAACTGGGGCAGATACAGTATTTTTCTTTTTTCTTTTTAGGACATCATCAGATGAGCTGAAGCTGTGATATTTTTTCTCCATACACAAACATGTTTAGTGTTAAAAGTTGTTCTGGGTCAAGTATTGTAGATGACCACTGCACAGCAGTCACTGAATGTGATTGTATTCTGTATCCCAGTGGAAAAGTGTCAAATTATAATCTCTGTCTGGGTAAAAGAGGTTTTGAAAATATGGCTGGAGTGGATTTAACAAACATTGTAGGACCTATTTTGACAGGTTCCTTTGAGGTTTCTCAGCTTGAATGGTAAGAGAGTGTGGCTCTCAGCAATGTGGAACTATCGAGACGTGTTTCTGATATGTAAAATAGAATTTTCTCTTGGAATGTATCCTAATGTGAACTCATATCTTATCATCTTGCACTTTTTTATTTTTTAATTATTATTTGGATGTTATTATTTGTGTTTGCCATAATTAAAAAGCACACAGTATATTCATGTGAAAGTGGTGAGTTTGAGATTTGTTTTGCTCACATATATTCATTTATTGTTAACCGTTCTCTTTCCCAGTATTCTTGCGTTAAAATGCATGATTTTTCCTAATTATTTTAGCTGTAACTCCTTTTAAACATTCAAACACAAACACTTTTATTAAACAATATTTGCACATTTACACATTCAAAAATATATTCCTAAAATGTTGTAGTTCACACTGTACTGTTTAGTTTTAGTAAATCCTATGCATGCATTTGAAGAAATTCTGACTGATATGCAACAAAAAAGAAAAATTATAGCCATAATTTACAACATATACACTCACTCAGTTTTTACAGCATTTAGACATCAGCAAGGATTTGTTCTTATGTTCATCTCTCATCTCTTATTTCATCTTCATACACAGGCAGAATTTTATTTCACTGCTTATTGCGATCATATTTGCATGTGTATGCAGAGGTAAGTGTGTATAAACGGTGGTGGTGCTTATTTATCTTTAGTAGTATGAAAACATGTTCCTAAAAAATGTCAAGTGCAGTGATTGTCAAACAGTAACGTTCACAGTTTTTCCAATAATGGCCTTAAACAGAATTTAAAAAAAAATCTTGTTCACATTTTGTTGGAATTACCATAATTCCTTTTTTGCTAATAGGGCCTACTCCGATTCAGCTCAAAGTTGTTTGTCTTGTGACTCCACCCATAACAGTTAAATAGCTGTGCAGCTTTTCTGTCTTTGATAGCAAAAATGTAATCACTACATTAAAACACTTCTTACTGTCTCATTTAATGAATACTGGAAGTGCAGGTTATTGGCTAAAATAAAATGGCATTTCAAACAAAGATGTGCTTAGATTGCTACATAACTAGCATTACTTGTAGTCTTTTTGGTTGTTTATACATGATGTAACAACAGTCAAATAAAACCAGAGCTTTTTTTTTCTTTTCAATATTCAAAGGTTTTTGTAATTTCTTACAAACTTGTGATTGTGTGTTCAGCAAAGACGTAAACAGCTTTTAGTATTCGGGAATGTATAATTACGGTAATTCTGACACAATGTGAACGCAACAATGCAATGAATTATGCAAAGCAGCGACTCCCAGTTTTTCTTTTGAGAAAATGCATTACTTTAAAAGGGTAACTATACGGTAGTTTCAGTTGTTTTCCACCCTTGAAAATGCTAATATATGGCTAATTGTTCACACTGGCATGAATATGAAGCCACATTCCTCCGTGTTGATTATCATATCCAGTGTAGCCTACAACAGGAATGGTAGCTAGTTAACAGTCTTGCTACAGATCTTGTACATTCAAATGCTGTGATTTTTTTTTTTTTTTTGCTTTTTCCAAAATGTTGCTCACTCTTTCATTAGCACTATTTTTAGTGCTTATCTTTGAGAGGAATAGGTTAAAGATTTTAAATGGTGTGGGAGGAATGTAAACTCTTATTTCTGTCTCTTTGCAATATTTGTCAAAGACATTGAGGCATACAATGCCATGAGGTAAAGGATCACCAAGTTCAGCTACACTTGAGCTGGTTAAATTCCAAAGTTTTAGGTCTCCACAAAAGATCAACCATATTTAATGCCTTCATGTTTTTCCTCTTTCACTCTCATTACCATACATCTTCAGGTTGCTTGTTTGATGTAGAATTTGCCACTCATTGTGGCTCCGTAATACCACAAGGTCTTGGAAAGTTCCAGTGTAGTTCCAGAGTCACACAGATAATATTAGAGCTCCTTTATCTACATCTGTTTGTGTGTTCAAATTAGTCGCTCTTCAGGTGGTACTTTTAGCATGCTATCCATCTCCAGGCGTGCACCAGCAATCTCCTGATGGCTTGGAGAATAAGTTCCTTCTGATTGCCGCTTCCTGCGTGCTGTCATCAACATAAAAATGAGTCCAATGGCCACCAAGAGGATACAGCCACATGCCAATGGAACCACTATTGCCAACCATGGTATATGTTCTTGCTGAGCCTGTTTCTGCAGGGAGATATTCAAATTGTTTCTGTTGGCAGGTTAAAAAAAAAGTAACACAGCACTACTCTACTAATTTACAGTCTCATTTCTACTCCTAAATTGCATGCTTTATACTCAGTGTTTACTTACATTTGTTTCACAGAACTGGCCACTGAATCCTGCTGGACACAAACACTGAAACCGGTTCAGCCGATCCAGACATGATCCACCGTTTAGACATGGGCTAGATGCACACTCATCAATTTCTTTCTCACATCTGTGGAAATAAATATGTACACAAACACATATGCACTTAGTCATCTATATTAATATATTTGTATATTCAATTTATTTCTAATGGACCGTGATGTAAGTGTTTATTCCACCTGTCTCCTGTGAATCCTGTTGGGCAGGTGCAGTTTGCCCCCCACTGAGTGTCATGACAAACACCATCATTTTCACATTCAACATCCAGTTCACACTTTAGAGGAGGGTAGTTATACCTGATGCACAAGAACACAAACAAATGGATAAACCCCCAAAACCTCAGTCTCACTGGCTTATTCAGACTCCGGTAACGAAATAACTAATGTGAAAGAAAGTGGGTGATTTGAAAACATTAATGGTCAATTATTTGAAATGTTTCATTTGGGGTTCACGAGCATTTACAATTTCAACCAGGTTTGCAGTTGTCTTACAGTAGGCCACATTATTACCCCTGTTCTCTGTTAGAGGGCATATGTACTGTAAGTTACCACTGATTCAAGTTTAGGCGTCAGTGCGTGTGATCTGTAGGAACTTACTGACAACGTGTTCCACTGTACTTAGGTGGACAGATACAGGTGAAGTCATTAACTCCATCCACACAGGTTCCCCCATTCTTACAATTCGATCCTTTGCAGTCGTCTATGTTTTCTGAACATGTAGGTCCAGCATATCCTGGGTGACACAAGCACTCAAACCCATTAAACTTGTCTTTGCACTTGCCATGAAGACAGGGTCCTGAGACACACTCGTCTGTTTCTTTCTCGCAGGTGATCCCTTCCCAGCCTGATGGGCACTGGCAGCCAAATATATTGAAGAGATCCACACATGTACCACCACGTCTGCAGGGATGATAACGGCACACTGGAGCACCAAAGCAGCCTATGCGCACACGCTCATCTTGTCGTCGCCAAAACCGTGATGTTTGGGGTGATTTGGCATTTTCTACAAATGGAAGGTAAACCTCACCCACTCTGACAGCACCTAGACATCCTGTGTAACTCTCGGCCAGTGCAACTTCACTTGACAAATCTTTAAGAAAACTTAAACTACCAGCAAGTTCTGGTGCACTGCTACCATCGATGATGCCATCCACCAAAGTGAACCACTGCGATGCATCACGTTCTGGACTGGCCATGGCAACCAGCAGGTGATGCCAGTTTCCATCTGCAATGTGTATCTGTCCAGAGAATACCACCGGTTCCACACTGTTCTCGGTTTGGAGCTCCACATGAATGGCAGAATCCACTAGACCAATCAGCAGAAACTCTGCCCCTTTCCATGCACGAAGTAATACAGCATTTTCCTGCCTTGTACGGAGATCCATGGTCACATTGGTCACCGGGTAAACTAGAGATCCCTTAGCACTGTAGTGTAAGGGTGTGTTGTCAAAGGTTGCATTAGCAATGCCTGTAAAAACAAAAAAATGTCTCATTATAATATCCATTTACAGTTTTTTACACACATTTATTTTTACTACATGATTATCAACCTTTACACATTATATTTCTGAATTAATTATTTTGCTAATAGGACAGGGGTGGAAAACATCGGTCCTGGAGAACCGCAGCCCTGCAGAGTTTTATGTCAACCCTAATCAATCACACCTGAACAAGCTAATCAAGGTCTGAAGGGTTACTAGAAAGCTACAGGCAGGTGAGTTTTAATTAGGGTTGGAGCTGACCTCTGCAGGGCTGCGGCTCTCCAGGACCGGAGTTCGCCACCCCTGCTCCAGTGGTTTATTTTAAAAATGCATAATTACTCATATCAAACATTTCAGGCCAAGCAACAGTGTGCATGTAATGAAAACAGTTACTCATACTTGTGTTGTGACATTACTGTTGGATCCCATATAGTCACACAGCATTGTCTTTTAGTTTCAATCTTTTTTTGAAAATCCAGCATCTAATTATGCCTTGTTTGTAACTGAAAAATTAACTGAACAAAGGACCAAGTTCTTACCGACGCGGTCTGGAACTTAATAAAAAATAAATAAATTTCATCCACTCTTTCCTTATTTTAGGAACCACCCTAAAATAATGCTCTTTAAACGCTCCCTGATGCAAAAGAACAGTACATAAATCCATGAGGGTGAAGACAGTTTCTAATGCATGCCATCTCAATTATTTTCTCTGTACACTTTAAATTATATTATACTTTTTGTCAGGTGCCAAGCGAGATTTTTATCAAGTTATGTTATGTAAATTGTTATGCAAATGAATAACTTAAATGTTATGAATGTTTCTTTCAACATAATGAGAATGTTCATCATTCAAGTTTAAACATCTGGCTAAAACCAGACCTCTGTCTGTCTTTCTGACCCTCACTCATATCCTCTTGGCATATTCTTTTGGTATAATATGACAAACATGTTTTAATAAATGATGCAAGACACAGAAAGTCACCACATTAGCATGCACTGGAACAAAAGAAACACTTCTTGTCACTGTAGCGGGACAAAAGTAACAAGTGTTACTTTCGTCCCGACAGGAACTCCTGAAATTTAAACCCAATTTACTTTTATACTGAAAAACTCTGAAAAGGCAAACTTCAGGATGTGTTATAGCACTAAATAACCTGCAGATTGATCATTACTGTGACACATGAAACGAGAAACACAACACAACTAAATAAAAAAAAAAAATACTGCTTCAGTAATTTACTTATTGTACTCGAAAACTGTTTTATGGACCTAACTGCGGGACACAATGACGAAATCACGTGATATTTCTCTGCTCCGTCAAGGGTTGCATGCTGAACATGCTGTTATAGCTTGGAATTGAAATGTAGTAAGAGACTCTGAGAGAATCACTTTGTTACTTTCATCCCACGTTACTTTCGACCCCGCTCTCCCCTACATAAGGATGTTCCATAAATGTTGTTCCCAGAACGTTTTATGATAACATTATGAAAACATTCAGAAATAATATTATAAGGACATTCTGAGAACATTGTGTTAAGAACGTGTTCTATCAACATTTTAAGAACGGTCATCAAGTACAAATAACGTCCTATAGACGTTCCAAGAACGTTGTTTTAAGAACGTGTTCTATCAACATTTTAAGAACGTTCATCAAGTACAAATAACGTCCTAAAGATGTTCCAAGAACGTTGTTTTCAGAACGTTTTCTATAAACATTATAAGAACGTTAAGACCGTAATAAGAACGTTCTAAAAACATTATTTTAGTAACGTTTTGTACTAACATTTACACAACCTTTAAAGAACGTTACTGAATGTTCTGAGAACGCTCCCTGTTAGCTGGGAACATGATATTAACCGAGGTTTTTTTTTTTTACGGACCAAAAGAGAGAAGCACATCATCATTAATTCAGTGGTAAGAAATGAATGTTAAAGTCAAATAAATGTTATTAATTTTTAATGTCTGTAAAAATAAAATTCACATTTTTAAAACCCAATATTTTGTTGAAGTCATTGTACGTAGTATCTGGGTTATTATATGGTACATGGTAGTTATAATAAAGAAATCTTACATATTAACGGATAATTCAATCTCATTTAATGCTCCTTATGATGGTTAAATGTGCTCTGATTATCTTTAATGATTAAACAAAAGTTTGAAACAAGACAGTACTGATTATTAAGGTCCATATCTGTCCATCTTCCATACAGCTTACTCCACGGGACTCGGGACGGGAGTGCTGGATGATTACTGACGGTTAGGAGAACGTTCTGGGAACCTCAAGAGAACTTTCTGGGAACCTTCTAGGAACGTAAATAGAACTTTCCCTTTAGGTTAGGGGAACGTTCCGGGAACCTGCCGAGAACGTTCCCGGAAGGTTCTAGGAACGTTCCCACAATGTTCCGAGAACGTTCCCAGAAGGTTCCTAACCTAAAGGGAACGTTCTGTTTACGTTAAGAAAACTTTCCTGGCTACCCAAAAGGGAATGTTCTTGAGAACGTTCTGGGAACCAAAAACTAACGTTCCCAGAATGTTCTGGGAACCAAAAATTGTTAGCTGGGATAATATCATTTTGCAAAAATGTTGCCATATGCACATTTTTCCAATGAGCCTGGGTTGGGTGTCTATTATAATATCCCTGGGATTCTTTACAGTTTGTAATACGTAGTACCGTTTGTGGTATTCTGGACCAGAGTATGTGAGCGGCATGGTAGCGAGAGTTGTGAGATTTTTGGAACGAGAATTGGGAAGTTGGAATGTGCATTGTGTGTTATACATTATAAAAAATAGTTACAATTATTCAGTATTAACCAAAGATAACGTTTCTTATGCTGCAGTTTATTATGTTGCAGTTCCTTAAAAAGTTAAGCTAACTGGTTTTAGCATTTCAAATCAGTGAAGAAACTGTTTGATTGCTGTATATATCATTCAGTCTCTTTGTGTCTAAGTGGGCAGTTCTCGGCTTGAATAAGCAACGATGGGGACCAGACCTTGTGCTTATAGTCAAAGTTTAGCTGTGTAAGGCCATCAGCTAACTGGAAGGTAGTATTCCTCCCCAAAATAGTGAAAATATTATAATAAGCAATCCTAGTGTTGTAGCTTGCAAATATTTTTTGATAAACAACATTTTGGTCAAAGACCTTCTTCAGGCATTTTTCATAATACTGGCCTACACAGCTGCTGGCGACCAGGTGTACGAGAGGTGTTTATTTATTCATTTTTTTGCCAAAGGCAATTTTATTTGCATTTGGCACTTGGCAAGTGTTAATTTTGCACCCCAGCTGTAGCCATTTCCATGTGTTCTCTTGCTGTCACTCTCTGAGAATGATTTAAACTGCTAAGAAGTGTCGCTATAATGGCTGCTCATCATTTCTGCGTGCTGTATGCAATATAAATGGTAATGATAAAGAACCAATAATAATGCTGATGAAATATAAAGTGAATGTGTGCGGTCATTGTCTCATTTACAGATGGCGAGAGGCCGATGGAGGGAACTGATACCAGCCGGAAGAGAGACTCACGTTCATCAGACAAGTACCACAAAAGCGAAGATGCCAGCAACAGTCAGGAGGAGGAAAATGCAGTAAGATGTTTGTTTTGAAATTATGAATTTTTAAAGAAAACAAAACACAGGGCTTACAAAGATATGCACTCAATTGTACTGAATGTACACTTTAAATCTTAAAAGTATATTTTTAAAAAACTTTCATTGACACTTTCATAACTTCTTAAACAAAAAAGTGTAATTTGTAATGTCAAATTTAAAGCTTTAAAGAATATTTTAATTCATTGTTTTATCATGCTTTAAAGTACATTTTATTATTTTTTAGTCTGTTTTATTATTTTGATGTGCTGACTAAAATACTAAACCACATACTTGGTTATAGTTTTAAAAATGTATGTCACTTGGTATTTAATTTAAAGTTAATGTATAAATTGTACATGTGATTGTACATTGCAACTTTATCATTACAAATGTGTAATTACAAATACATTTAAATACACAAGTTTCAATAGAAATTACATTAAAATATATTTTGTTTTATCATAAGTGCTATATTTCAAATATAATAAAAGTGGATGCACTTTATTTTACAGTATGTATACTTACATGTACTTACGAAAGTACTGGTAATATACAGTAAGGTAACTACATGGGGTTGGGTTAGGTTTAGGGGTAGGTTCAGTGTTAGTACCTAGTTATTACCTAGTTATAGTAATTACTTTAATAAGTACGTAGTATAAACTGTATAGGACTATAAAATAAAGTGCTACCATAAAAGTAATTAATAAATTACATATATTAAGATATATTAAGAACATGTTAAGTCCTACTTGAGTTAAAAAAAACACTCTGAAGTTAAATTGATTACATTTAATGTCAATTTATATTAATATTAATTATATATTAATATAAAAAATCTTTTTTTATTAAGATTAGATTTTTAAACAAAATAATGACACATTTATAAAAAAAAAAATTTCTTTCTTTTTGTTTAAATTATAATTTTTCTTGTTCTTTTTCTTATTCTGTTTTGCTTTAATCAGCTCCTCGCTCTTATAAATAATAGCAGATTAGAGGCTGGAAATTGATCTTAATCCACTTTCAAATTCAGATACAGTGTGAATGTAAAGACAACTAGATTCTGAGTGAATCTGCAGTATGTGTAAAGAAGTAATCGCAAAGTGATATTTCAGCCTTAATGTTGATGTCGAACTGTTTCTGTCTGAGAAAATCAGAAACACACTCCACTTTTTGCAAGAAGCTCTTTTAGTCCATAGATCCATTCCTAAAAGTTGACTTTATTTCACTTACTGAGGACATATCAGGTCAATTCAACCTCTGGAAGATGAGGATATAGAGTCGGGAATAAGATACGGTTCATACCGGCTTAAATGATTGATGGCCTTTGCGCTCGTCCAAGATGTTTCTCAAAAGAGCCTTCGCTGCATTTCCGTCCCTCCCACGGCACAGAGGGGCCTGGCTTTTAGCACCTTTCATCTCAAGCACAGCACACTGCGTACTATCAGTGTCACACACAAGCTAGCCCAAATGCTCTCCGCATCACTCACAGGACCAATAAAACCTCAGCATCAAATAAAATCAGTTGCACTGCCATATGTGGATACAAGCGAACAACCTCACTTATTATTAAGCACTGGTATAAATATTTTTACTGCAGGATCTTGCACAAAAAGAGAGTTTTTCACTTATAGTCCATATCTGCTAGCTTTGAAGTGTACAAGCTGACAGAATTAACTTTTAAGCAGATTTATGAATCTTGTTACGATAGGAAATATGTCAACAAATTGTGTTCGTCAAACCATAGCATGGGATTTTTAATTCTATGGCATTAAAGCTGCGAGGGAAGGATTTATCAAGTCATAATGGAATGGAGATTGCAGAAGATGATGTGGACAAACAGAGAGTCTGTGACAGATGCTGTGCTGGTGGAGTGATTTATGTGTGTGGAGATAAATCTATCATTTCCTGTGCTGTGCTGTGAATACATAACTGCTGTTTAGTTCTGCTTCATAATCTCAATGTCACACACAGGCTCTACACAGAAAGTTTGTCCCTAAGCAGTTTTCTTTCAGTCAGAAGTTCAGGAATGATGTAGAATTATTGCAAATGTAGAATTATTTGCAAAGACATTGTTTAGAAACAATTCATTAGTTAATACCCACACAATCATCTGCATACAGTCATCACCTTCAAGCTATTGACTATTAATTTGCAGTACTTGACAGTTCATTTATTATAAATAATTTGCAAGTAAAAATAGGTGTACAGAGTTCAGGCTTTTATGACTTCATTTTTTTATAGTCCTAAAATTATTATTATTATTTTTAGTAAATGTAGTACCATGTTTATGGTACTGTATATCTAACATTGTTTTAAATTTCTTCTAAAAATATACAAAACAAATATATGGTATGATTAACATAACCATTTAATATTATATAATTGAATATAATTATTTGCAGATTTTATTCTACCATTAAAATATCATAGTGAATGTTTAATTAATAGTCAATACTGTAATTGCACTTAAAATATGCTGCAAAATATTTGCAAACATTTAGCCCTATTGCACTTTTAGGTTAATATATGTTAAGTTGAAGCATAATGTGGTTTTTGATGTTTTTCATTAAGATTTTATGTTATATTAAATGAATTTACTAGAGAAAATTGATATTTAAGGTTGTCATTACCATTTTCAGTCACCTATTTTTAAATAATCCTGCATTGTGAAGTGTATTTTTAAATTTACAAATATTCATGGTCATTTAAAATTAGATAAAGAGAATGAGTAAAAAGTTAAAAAACAAAATAAAACAAAACAGCTGAATCTATTGCATATTCATATCACAGAAGTATTTTAGTAACAACTGCCTACTTCTTTGCGAATTTAAGTGAATGATATCTAGTCAGTTATAATTACCGTGCGCATATTTGAAAATATGACTCAAACCAATATCACGTTAAATTAATGCTGTAATAGTTTTGTAATTCATTAAAATTAGAAGTGGTTAAAGGTCTTTTAGCAAAGCACTGTGGGCTATATAGCATTGTATTGTCAGATATTGGTCTCCATGGTAACACTGAATACTCGGTACACTCCTGTGGGATCATTTCCAGCCTTACACCAATAACATAGACTCAGGGTGGGGAGAAGAGTGTTTTTGTGTGTGTGTGTTTGTGTGTGTGTGTGTGTGCACGTGCACATGTGACACAAGCCTCAGGGATGTACTGGACTCTGTTGGATGTTTTTTTTTGTTTTTTTTTTTACATTTTATGCATCATATAATATTAAACAATCCATTTATCATTTCCATGTGTGTGGAAGAGCCCAGCTTCTGTACATACACTACCCACATGCATATAAACCAGCAAAATCCTTCAGGCCATACCAGTTATGCGCTGACAGGGCATCAGAAAGTCTGTGATATCTAAAATGACAGATGAGTGGAAAATATCAGAGACATGTGAACTCCATTCCGGAGCACACTCAAGACTGAATTAGAGGGAAACTGAACTCTTTATAGTGATTTAAGGATGTAGTGCTTTACAGGCTAGCCTGAGAGCTAATTAATAGCTTTGCTCATTTAGTCCCATTTTCACAATGTGTCAGAGCACAAAGTCTTCTCTAACGTTGGAGTACTTTGAATAGCTCACAAATCTGTTATAACACATATTTAAAGCAATAGTTCACCCAAAAATTATCTCAATATCCCACCCTAATGTTCTTCTCATATCACTTCATTTCTTCAGTGTGACAAAAAGGGACCCCTTTTGAAGAGTTTTACAGTGACCACAGCCTGTCAACCTTCAAAAAATGAAAATAAGGACCTTAGAGGTGTCATGAATGTAGTGTATATAACTATCTGTGCTATATGCAGGGTCTGAAGCTGAAGTCTGAAGCTGTATGTTAGCATTATGTGAGGAAAAGACTTCCTTTCCTCTTTGGAGGTTGACACCTCATGACAAGGGTGTCTAATCATGTTCCTGGAGGGCCACTGACCTGCAGGGTTTAGCTCCAGCCCCAATTATATACACCTGAACCAGCTAATCAAGGTCTTACTAGGCATACTAGAAACTTCCAGGCAGGTATATTGAGGCAAATTGGAGCTAAAGTCTCCAGGACTGAATTTGGACACCCCAATTATGTTTCCATTGTAAGGAACAGAACAGCAAGCTTTCTTCAAGGTTTCTCCTCTTGGGTTTCACTAATAAAAGAAGGTCATGCTAGTTCGGAATGATGAGGGTTAGTAAATAATGCAAATCTATTCCGTTCTGGATGAACTGTTCATTAAAATCAGTTACTCTTTTCACCTTGCTGTTGCCTATGAATGTTACTCCAATGGTTGATGTGGCAGCACGGTATGGTGCAGAATTGGAGGTCGGAATGTTGTGAGTGTCATCCATATTAATGACTCTCAGGACTTCTTTAAGGTGAGACCTTGCACCTGAGCTCAGCATTCACAGCTTTAAGGCAGAGGAACCGCCAAGCTTCTCACCTTGTTGAGCACTGTATACACCTTATAAACCCCAACAGATCAACAGAACTCTTGACATCTGCAAGAGGTTTGGTGTCTCCAGGCAAACAGACAATAAATCCACTCAGTCTGGAGCCAGCCTCTTCTCATAATTGCCTGGGAATTCATGCAACTCTTAATGGCTGATAATGCCATTTCTGGGCCCTAGAAATAGTAATGGGCCCACTTAGGCGCTAACCACAATTGATTGTTTAAATGTCTACCGCTACCAGATTCTTTTCAAAAGGGGGGGTCTCAGGGTTCACAAGCAATTCCTACAAGATTTATAGTTGCAGAGCCAGTGGAGATGCAGGGAGGCAGGGAAGACCAAATGAATCTGGAAGTCAGGATTTACTTGAGAAAGAGGGCCTGTTTACACTTGGTCACTTCATGCATTTTCTCTGATCGGATAGCTATCTGAATTGTTAAAATGGTTCCATTTACACTTGGCCACATAAATATGTCTTAGCAAAATGAATATAAATCAAATCTTAAATCCCTGTGCTAAATGCAAAATTTATGAACGGAGTTCACATCAACGAAAGCAATAGATATGCACTGTATTTTATTCATCATCAGCTAATTTCAAGATCAAAGATGGCAACAGGAGAGAGTGCGGCATTAGCACTTGAACGTTAAGTTAGTCTCACTATTTTAATGAAGATGATTGTGTGTTGAGCATCTGCAACTTCAGTTTCATTTGCAGCAGTTTGTGCGTCGGCTTGCTAAAGAGTAGTCTCAGCCTCAGACGTCATACCCACAGACCGTTGGCTGAATGTCTGATGCATGTGGTACACAAAATTGGAAACACTTCAGGAGTTTCAAAGTCATCGTCTGATTGGTTGAAATGTACCAGATTTCTGGGAGACGTGTGTGTCATGTTCTTTAACGTTCCAACTGAAAACAATGATGCCTTGATGCCAAACCCCCACATGGAAGAACAAGCCATTGTGTTTAAAACTATGACAGTGACCGCTTCTCAGGATCAACAAAACGCTGGATTTTCAAAAGTATGTGAAATATGTAAAGTTCACGGCATAGACTCTTTGAAAAACATCCAAGAGTTTTACACACCAGTCTGTTATTGTGGTGACATTTTCACACCCCTAAACATGACACAGCACAAAACGAAACGTGATTGGTTGCATTACCTCTCAGTCATATGACCTCTTGGGTGGTCCTTGGCCATTCAAAGCACCCAAGGTTCCCATACCTTCTGCCATCAGTCTGAAGCTAAAGAGATACTCAGCTGCTCATCCACGGTGATGCATGTAGCATTAGCTCTGTCTTATCTGGCTATGACATGTCATATAGCCTATAACACACTCTCACATGTTTGTTAATTTAAAATTTTGGGAGGAATAAAATTGACATATGTAGTTTCAACAACCAGATGAATTTACACTTGTCCAGTTTCATCTGGAATGTGTCCTAGACCACCTTCAGAAATGGTTTGTGCAATTGGATTTAAATCCATCTCAAGAGCATTTCAGAAGGCATTTGAACCTGGTCTTTTCACGATCGGATAGCTATCCAATCAGAGAAAATGCATGAAGTGACAGGCCCAGAGAGACCGAGAAGCCACTAAGAAACGTGAGGTAATGATTTGTCCTCAAGGCAAGGTTTAGGCATTCAATGTGGACATATACTTATCTCAAGGCAGAGATTAAAGGAAGAAACATTCTTCAAAGACTCATTTGAAGCAATTTTCGGAGGGATTTCTAATTATCATCCAAAGTGTATGGTACACTAATTAAAGGAGTACTACTCCTCGAGCAACTTGGGTTCCCTGAATAACTTGGTTACGGCACAGTGGTGATGGACTAA
>JAUZSZ010000136.1:6095045-6106788 GCA_034780575.1 Labeobarbus marequensis
GGTTTTCATTAGAGCTGAAGAGGTTCGCTTAGAGTGGCTTTGTTTTGCGCTGATTTTAAGAGGAAGGTCAGAGTTTTACTAACAAAGTAGAAAAAGCTTTCATTCAGTCAAGTCAAAGTTCTGACTTGCATATCCTCTTATGTTTTTAACGTATTTTTCAAGATCAAACGTAAAGACATGAAAGCCACAGGGCATGTGGTTTTGTAGCAGAAACTAACTCCGAGTTGCTTTGTAAATATATTACAAATCTTTTCCCCCCTCCAGACATACTGTTTCATAAGAACATGCATATAATAATTCCTACAAACATGGTACAGAGGATGCCAAGCTTAGAATGTTAGAAACAAATTGTAAACTAAAAATAAATATTATTTACACACTATGACGACTTTAGGATGAGAGAGACAAAGTGACTCCAGAAAGTATGTGGACACTTACACAACATTTAATATGCATGAATTTCACTGCATTAAATAACAAAATGCTAAACCAAGTGGCATCTGCAAAGAAATAATGCTACAACTTTAACTAACCAGTGTTTTTGCAAATATTTTAACATAAAAGGTCATTTTACTTTAATGACATTTCTTTATGTTTGACTAGAAATTAGAAAGTATTTGTAGTTCACCCATAAATGAAAATTTTGCCATCATTTACGCACCCTAAAGTTGTTCCAAACCTGTATGAGTTAATTTCTACTGCACAAGATATTTTGAAGAATGTTGGTAACCAGAAAGTTGCTGGTAGCCATTGACTTTCTATAGTGTTTTCCCCCCAATGGCTACTAGCAACTATTTGGTTACCAACATTCTTCAAATGATCTTCTTATGTGTTTAATAGAAGAAAAGAAATTCAAGAGGGCGAGTAAATAATTTAAATTTTTGGGTAAACTACCCCTTTAATTTTGAACATTATATCTATTGAATGAATGAATAGATTATTTATAGAATGTTCAATTTAAAGTTTATCACATCTTACATAAACTTTACAATTCAAAGTTGAAGTCATATTTCTGTAAGTGTCTCTCACACGAACTGCTTATGAATTAAAACAGTCTCTCTCAACTGATGTGTCCAGAATGACACATACAGTACACTGATAAACTGCTGGTCAGGTAGGTGAGCAGAACTCTCTCAATTTGATCTCTGGAGAAAGTTCAGCTCTACAGAGAGCTGTAGATATGCATGGTTTAACTTGAAATAATCTCTTTACGCTCTCATCCCTTCCTCTTTTTATCAAGATATGTAGTGACAATCTGACCCTGCCTGCTCAAGAATCCTGATCAAAAGATCTCGAGTAATTCAACTCACAAATGTCCCCTATAAAACACAACAAAGCAGACCAAACACACAAGTAGTGGGCAGCTTCTCGTGTCCAAAGCACATGGCTTCAATTACTGTCTCCAAAATGACCAATACACTTTGACTTTAAAATGTGTGTGTTTAGTGAAGAGGGATCATGACACCAAGATGGAAGTGCAAACCTGACTTAAATAATATCAAATAAGAATGCATAAAAAAACGAATTATAAATTAAATTCAGTATCAGAGTTAGCATCACTTTTGTTATTCTATGGATGAATGAGTCTAATTAAAACATGTCAGTCCTATTTAACTTTAAATTAAAAAAGAACAATATTACATAATTAAGGTCTTGACAACACGCCAAAAATTCTGAAAATAAAATGAAATAAAATACAATATGGAAATTTGCACCATGATTCTAATTAAAACATGCCAGTCATATTTAACTTTAAATTAAAAAAGAACAACATTACATAATTAAGATTTTTGCTACGTGCCAGAAACATCAGAAAATTTAATTAAAAAGGGAATTTGCACCATGATTCTAACTAAAACATGTCAGTCATATTTATCGTAAAATAAGAAAAGAACAATATTATATAATTAAAGCTTTAAAATATATAATTCTCATTAAAACGTGTCTGTCATACTTAACTTAAAACAAAAATAATAATAATCCAGGATTTTGCTACATGTCAAAAGTTCTGAAAATAAAATAAAATTAGGAAATGTTCAAAATGATTCAATGCAAATTTTGTTCAGATTTGTATTGAGAGACAAATTACAAAAAAAAAGAAGGAATGCAAACAATAAACAAAAAAAATCGGGATAAGAATGTCTGACAGAGAAACTTGTTTGGATTCATAAGTGAGAGAAACAAAAACTATAAAAAGCAAACAAATAAACAAATATAATATCTGGATCTGATTATGCATCATGAATAAATGAGAATCTTGAGAGAGAAAAAAAGACTAAAAACAAAAAGCTTGCAAATGAACAAACAAATTACAAGATAACCAGAAAATTTCTAACATAATGAGAAACTTGTTCAGATTCACAAGGCATGGTTTCAAAAGTTAAAAATTTTGAAAGCAAGCGATAAAGCTGCAAACTACAGAAATGAGGAACACAACATACAAAACAGGCCCCAAAAAGCAAATTTTTTGTGGCTCAACAAATGATCTGTGCTCCTCTGCATTCATTCGCAGCAAATGAAGGCACTAAAACAATCAAAACATGCACTCTTTGTGGACTCTGCTCTAATGGGGCTGGACATTCCTTCTCTTCAGGATTGTGGGTAATGCGGCCCATTATTGTCAGGAAAATGAGTCTGGCTCATGTTTACACAAGCGGACGGACAGACGGCTCGATACACACAATCTTGTTTTCCCTCACAAAAGCAATAAGATGGCACAGATTCATCTTACACTCCACTTCAGGGAACACATAATTGAGAACAGCATTTTTCCTGCTTTTTTGTAGTTAAAGAGTTCAGTATAGTTGAATATAATCTAAAAATGTCACCATTATTACAACATGAGTACCTTCACATATGACGTATGTTAAATGGTGTAATTAATAAACAAAACACAGAAGTTAGCCAACCAGATCATTTACATAAGTCTTAAAGGTACAGTAGAAAAAGGTCATTTAATTCTAAGAATCTTACAGAAGAAAGCACCTGTGAAAAACTATTTAAATTGTTTTGTTTTTCTTTTTGACCAAAAAAAATCCTTTAACATTTCAAGTGGAAAAAAATGTTACTAAAAAGTGCTGCATATTGTCCCTTTAAAAAAACGACAGTGTCAGACAGAAAAGCTTAATGGATCCATGAGCCAGAGTAAAGCCGCATGGAATGGGAAGAGAAAGTCTTTGGTTCTGAGCTCGACCGTGGTAAAAATAGCAGCCAAACAGCTTGCGGCTCAGTTCAGGGCCAGGTCGGATAAAAAAGCCTGAGGTTTATTATTATGAAACAAAGCTTCACTCCATCGAGAAAATGTCCAGATGGAGGCCAGGCGAAGGATGTGTACATGAATGTGGCATATATGAAGAATTTGTCTCTTATGGAGACTGCAAGGCGGCAATATGACAAGAAGGAAGAGAGACATTATATGGGAGCATAAATTAAAATTGTCACACTGTATTGAGCACAGATTTACAGTCAAGCAAACTATGAGATAAAAAAAAAAATATCCAGGCCTGAAATGTTCAGACAGTTCATTTAAATGAAAAAGCAATTCACTTATTCTCTCACTCTATAATTTTATCAATATACAAATACCTATGTCATGATTAATTTTACTACTAAATTAGTAATTTTACTAAATAAAATACTGAGTTCAATAAATAAAATATTTAGTTCAAATAGAACATTTTTATTAAAATAAAACCTAAAATCTGTATTAAAAGCAATTATTAAAATTAAAAATAAATGTATTTAGATAATATTTTAGAAAGTTTTATATTAAAATAAAATAAAATTATTATTAAAATAAAATTATTTAGATAACAACTCTCAAGGTCTTAAAATTAAGTATTTATTTTATTAATTAAAACAATATAATTATTAAAATCAAAATTATTTAATTAGTATTAAAAATTTTACTACTAAATTTGTAATTTTTCTAAATACTATATTCAGTTCAATAAATAAAATATTTAGTTAAAAATATTTTTATTTAAAAAATCTAAAATATTTTCATTTAAAAAAACTAATAAAATTGTTAAAATAAAAATTTAGATTTTAAAATGTATTGCATTAAAAAAATTAAAATAATACAAATAATTATAACTGCTATATAGATAATTCTCAAGGTCTTAAAATAAAAATGAAAATTATTTAAATAAAAGCTGTTTTTAATTAAAACAAAATTATTAAAATATTTTTTTTAAATACAGTCTTATATTAAAATAAAATGCAATAAAAATATAATAGCATAAAATAAAACAAAATAAAATAAAAAAGCTTTACATTTCAGTCATCCCCAAAGCTGCACAGTCAGCTACTTTTTATTAGATATTTCCAGTGAATATTTTCAAAAGGGTAGCTTGACTGATGTTTAACTACTTGAAATGAGTTTCCCCAACACTGGGGAGCAGTGGAAAGTTTTGAATGAAAAGCTAGCAGAAAAAGGCGAGAGAGACCCAGAGAGTGTGAACGACTGAAAGAGAGAGAGAGCAAAAAGCTTGCATAAGTATGTGAGCTTTGAAGGCCTAGAATTATCCATCTCTCTAATTAGTTCCAGGAATCTGGAGCCCTCAGCCGGTCTGAGTCATAAAGAACCTGGCAGCACGTCGCACGCGCAAAAGCCACGCAAAACCCATTCATAACCCTGCGTTCACTCCCACCACACACAGACACCTCAGCTCTGCGTGCCGCGAGATGCGTGACTGTTACTGCACAGGAACTCAAAGCATCAGAAGTTCATTTGAAACACACACGATTCATGGCTGCTGCTGTATCTTCTGATGGTAACTGCATTTTAGTTGAGTCACAATCAGTAGCTTGTACAGTGGTTTGAACCACTGTTAACCAGCCTGGTTAAATCTGTCACATCAGCTTAGATTTAGCATTTGGCTTGAAGCCTGTAGAATTAAACACTTACTGCCACATGACCGAAACTGGTACAATCGGTTTCTGTAACTTCTCGTGACATCACCACTATGCCATGTTAACTTACAGGCCATTGAGCAACAAAGGGTTAAAAATGTTTCGCTGCAACCTTTTAATTACAAACACCAATCACAATTACATCAGCACACTAAGCATCTGACTCATACTGTACACAAAGATGGCTCAAAACACCAGTTCCATTCTGACAACTAACTTTGCACAACTCACAACAAACAAAGTCTTGTTGATGGAGTGAGCTTGAGGAACAACTAATCCTGGATTTGGATTTTATGATCACAAAATCTCTAAAACGTTTCTGCTAATTTACAGACCCACAGACATTGTTTGTATTTTCCTCAATGCGTTTTTTACAAATTGAAGTGATTCTCACAAAGAGTTACAAGAAATGACTTGAGGTCATATTTAACCTCAAGATTAAAAAAAATATATATATATTAATATTAATATTTTGCATACATAAAATAAAGCCTACATGTACACTATTGATCGATACCTTTTTAATGCTTTGTAAGAAGTCTTTTACACTGCCAAAACCTGCCATTATTAGATCAAAAATACAGTAATACTGTAAAACACAATAATATAAACTTTTGTCTATTTTTATACATTTTAAAATGTACAATCTTTCAGAAACAATTCTTCTTATAATCAACGTTGGAAACAGTTGTTCTGCTTAATATTTTTGTGGAAACCGTAATATATGTGTGTCAAAAAGTATTCATTTCTTTAAAAAAAAAAAAAAAAACTACATTTTAAATAAAAAAAGAAACATACTGACTTGAGAATTGTGAACAGTAGTTTATGAGGAAAGAAAAAAAAACTATTTTATTTATAGTTTCAGACATATTTTATGTCCTAATTCTCTCTATTTTTGTGTTCAAGAACTTTAATTTTACTATTCCAATTATATTTGATCAGGATTCTCATTATGTAAAACAGAATTTTTATGTCACAATTATTTTAATGCCTAAAATGAGCAGTTAAATAGTACAAAAATACTACCATGTATATGTGTATGTATAAATAAAACCGAAAGTATTTCCTAACATTAGGTTAATAATAATTGGAGGAAAATATATGTCATGACAATAATGTCACAATTCGAAATATATTATAAATTGGCTTCATTTTGTTTATGCAAAAGGTATTAGTGGAACATTTTACTGACAGGTTTCTGGAGATTCACACACTGTTAATTATTGTGGAATCAACTATTTCAAATAATCGGTAACACTTTACAATAAGGTGTCATTCGTTAGCATTACTTAATGTATTAATTAAGATGAACAATGAACACCACATTTATTACACTTTATTAATCTTTGTTAATGCTAGCTAATCAAAATACAGTCGTTCACTGTTTGTTCATGTTAGTTCACAGTGCATTAAGGTTAAACAACTTGTGATTTTAATACTGCATTAGTAAATGCTGAAATTAACATTAACTAAGATTAATAAATACTGTGGAAGTATTGTTCATGCTTAGTTCTTGTTAACTAATGTTGTTAACTAATGAACCTTATTGTAAAGTGTTACCAAATAATGTCACCCCAAACAGTGACTGGTCATTTTACATTCCTGAAAACAGACAGTTATTGGCCATAATAATCTGCTATGTGCAGACTTTAGTGATTGTAAGAAAATCAGGTTATATAAGACTACATCGCCTCAGCCTCACTATAAGTGAAAATACAAGTAACTCAATATCAGTACTCACCATCTATGGCCTGTTTGAGCGCTTGCAGTTTTTTGTGTTTCACTCTGATGCGGTCGTAAGCACTGTTGAATGCCGGGCCGACGGACTGACTCGAATGGTGATGGGTCTTTCTGACATCTAGGCTGCCAAAGTCTGCGTACCGGGAGTCCCTGGACTTGGAAGACGACTTGTGTCGGCCGGCCGGGCGGGTGCTCAGGGCGCTGCTGCCCCTGCGGGCGTCTTCCAGGGCCCCGAAGTGGAGCATATCCGGGTCGAGGCAGGCCAGGTCTGCTGAGGAGGCCCAGCTTTTATTTCTCTGATGGGGGTGTGAATGCTGGTTCACCTCCAGGGGTCGGCCATGCTGTTGCAGCTGTTGTTGTTGGCGTTGGTGGTAGAGTTCGGCAGAGGATTCGGACCCAGCGTGGTTCTCTGAAGGGGGGTACGGACTGAGACCCTCGTCTGCTCTGACAAGGTCCTGGATGGGAAGAGAGCCCATAGAGCGACTGAGTCCACGGTTCAGGTTGGCCTGCTCCTGGGTTCGGGCTCTGTAACGCTCCAGCACACGATGGGCGGCACTACGGCCTAATTGGAAGATAAAAAAACAAAACAAAAAACAAAAAAAAGGGTTAAATATCAAGAACTTGCAAAAGTATAAAGATGGATAATCCTTCAGAAATCATTTTAATATGCTAATTTGCTGATCAGGAAACATTTCTTACTAATATCAATGTTGAACTCAGTTGTGCTACTAAATATCTGTGTGAAACCATATTTTTTTTAGGATTCAGAAAAATGTTTTGAAAATTTAAATCTTTTGTAACATTATAAATGTCTTTACTGTCACTTTTGATCAATTGCTGAATGTCCTTGCTGAATAGAAGTATTCATTTCTTTTAAAAAATCTAACTGACCCCTAACTTTTAAACAGTTTTGTTAGCTTACCTGACATTTTGGAGGTCTCACTAACAAAAAGTACCATATTACAGTATTTTTGGACATTTAAAATGGTAACACAATGGTATTATTTTGAACACCTTGTTTTCTATCAACATGATCATTCAGTACCATAAAACATTTCAAACTATCCTAATATTATTATCTGATAGCATCAATGTACCATTGCACTGCTACATGCTTTCACTTTTTACATTACTACAGGCCTTTGCTTGTGTAATTTCACAATTGCTAGTACTAAACTAACGTTTTCTTGTACAAGAGCTTAGTATTCACAGCTTAAGGAAGGGAAACTAGATGAACATCTGATCAAAATTTTATGGCAAACAGGAAAGTTCAGTGCTCATTCTCTCTTCTCTTCTCTCCGAATTTCCTTGCAGCTTCCTCACTAGTTTTTTTTTTCTGGTGAGATTTCTTTTTTACTTCCCTCAGGTAAAGAGTGTAGGCAGTTCAAAGATAGACATTTTTTGACAGACATCAGTTCTTAGATGCCGTTTCTACTGCGGACATGAATAACACCTCAAATCATGCTGCTTTTTGAGAAGAGGTGTGCTATTACTTTTCAAAGCAATCTGACTTTAAATTTTCACCTAGCAAAGGAAGGCACAGTCTTACCTAGATTTAATGGCCACTTCTAACTGAAGTAACCACCTAGCGACCACACAGAACATTAAATCAATGCTAGCATCCACCTAGAACAACCTAGCAACAATGTTTTGTCATGTTAAAGCTGATCAGAAAATTGCATAGCAACCACCCAACACAGAAAATATATGTATATAAAAAATACTGCTTATGACGTTAGCTTTGCCTAGACCTAATTGTTTCTTTCTGGCAAACGTTTTATGCGTTTCATGTTGTAACTTCTTTTATAATTAGTTTGTCATTGTTACTTTTCTTACTATAGCCATTTGATTTCATGAAGGACAGCCATTTCTAACAGCCAGCAAGGCTACGCTTAAGAGCTGTGAGAACTAAAAAGGTCTAAAAGAGAAGACAGTCATTACTTTAAAAAAAAAAAAAAAAAAGACAGGTTGTTAGATTTCATTACCCAGCCTGCCATATTCATAGTAGTGAGGTAAAACAGCACCCCAGCAACAATGCCAGCTGCTAGCATGGACCAAACATTAATTACAGGCTGTGTAAATAAATAATGAATCCGGTGAGGGGCCACACTGAGCGGTTTGGAGGTGCTCTTTGAACCCTCTCCTGCTGTGGAGCATGTCTAATAGGGCTGGCCCCTGGTCTGCAGGCTTGTTACTGTAATGGCTATGTCCTTCTCCAGCCAGGAGAGTTCATGTAAACATGACAGGAACTATTGTTCACACTGGGTCATAGCGCATTAGCCCAGCCTTGTGAGGAGTCATGGTAAAGATCAGCGGCCAGAGTGCAGTTGGGAGGAAATTTATGCATGTTTTAGGAGAGATTCTGCAAGGAAAAATTATAAGCGAGAAGGGAGAAAAAGTGGGATTTTTCTTCCTGTGAGTAAGACGTAAATGGGACCTGCTTTTGTGTAACACAGGCGTTGTCACCGAAGACTGATTACAATGAGCTTATGGGTTGTCATTATAATCAGAAGGGACTTCTCTGTGACTTCCTTCACACCGCACCTAGAGCTAGTCAAAAGGATGATAAAAGGAGCTTGACTACTTTTTCAGGTCCCCAGCAGGCAGATCCACTTGGAGACTTCACTTTCAACAGTCATTTATCACGAGTAGCCTGTGCCACACTTTGACAAGCAGCAGCCTATCACAACTACACAGCTGGGAAGTTTCATATCTTCGCTCTGCACATCGCTGCCATTTTGTTGCCAGGGTTTGGCGCCATTCAGATTTGAATTGAGAATGGCTGTTAAATTCCAAATCAATACTTGAATTTACATTTGTTTTGAATTGAGGTAGCAAACAGGATGTGGAAATTGCAGTTTGAATTTGAATGTAAAGAAGTAGAATTAAAAGGATTTGAAATTCTAACTTTAGTTGGAATTAAGCTAATTTAACTGGAATTTCAGATGTTCAGTGTCGGTTAGATAAAACCTTGTTTAAAAGTTCTGACAAAACAGTGGAAGCCTTGAAGTCTGAATTTTTATAGGCCTTGCAGATGATTGATTGATTGATTGATTCCATTTCATATCAAATTCCAACTCCATTTCAGTTCAAATTCCAACATTGAAAGAGAGCCTATTATTAAACACTGAATTTTGCAGAATTAGACTGCTGGGTGGTGTGTTCTCCTTAAACAGGTAAAGCTCTTGCCCCAAAAGGCTGTACCCTCTCCATCATCAGTACTCTCGCCCTGAGCACTGTCTCTCTGTCAGAGCCTTTGGGTCGCTAATCGCTGTGCTTGATCGATGGCTCTGAGGTTAGCACAGCTGTTCAAGTTGACAATGTTGGGGCAGGGCGATCTTTCACTTTTCTCTTTATTTTATTCTGTGGACTCATGCAGTGCAGCATGATAAAGCACCTCAGGCTTCTCCGCAATTCTTCTTCTCAAGTTGCATCATCGTCATCTCTCTGGCCTGAGTCATGCATTTAAATCATTTCTACTGAAATATCCAACCGTTTTGCTGTGAATTGTAAGATGGTAATCAGTTTCTAGCTGGTCAAAAATGGTAACTAGTTGATGTACAGTGGTCATTATCTACTTAAAGCTGGACTTTAGTAGTATGAGCTGGTCCAGCAGTTCTAGCTGGTCTAAGATATTTGTTTGCTGGTTCAAGCTGGTTATTAGCTAGTCAAAACTGGTCATCTGCTGGTCTGAGCTGGTCATTAGTTGGTATGAGTTTGTCTAGCTATTCTAGTTGGTCGAATATGGTCATTAGCTGGTTCAAGCTGGTTATTAGCTAGTCAAAACTGGTCATCTGCTGGTCTGAGCTGGTCATTAGGTGGTATGAGTTTGGCTAGCTATTCTAGTTGGTTGAAGATGGTCATTAGCTAGTCAAAACTGGTCATCTGCTGGTTTGAGCTGGTCATTAAGTGGTATGAGTTTGTCTAGCTATTCTAGTTGGCCCAAGATGGTCATTAGCTGGTTCAAGCTGGTCATTAGCTAGTCAAAACTGGTAATCAGCAGTGCATTACAAGTTCTGAGATGGTCATTAGGTAGTATGAGCTAACCAGCTACCAGTACCAGCTTTAAGTCATACTAACTTAAAGTGGTTAGGCTTTGGTTTTGGAACATAGTAGCTGGTCATCCAACTAATGTCCATCTAGTACCAACTAATGACCAGCTTGGACTGGCTAATGACCAGTTTACATCTAGAAACCTGGTACTTTGTTCCAAAACATAGCTACCGTCTTAAGTGGATTTTCCTTAAAGTGCGATCGATCATTTTGACATGAATGAGTGGCATCAACTTAAGTACTGGGGAACCTGCCAAATGTCCAGTGTTTAAAAACTTACTGATGTAGTGTATGGTGCACTTAAAAGTCCCATATTGTCAAAACTGAAATTTCCTAGCTTTTTTCATGATAAATAAGGTCTAGGGGCTATGGAACTACCGTATAAGTTTCAAAACAGTCAATCCACAGAAAGATGCACACAGCCTGCATAAAGTAGCTGAGCCTTTTCCGTGTTTTACAGTTTGTTGTTTTACACACATGCACACAGACATTATTTCATACACGACATGTATGTGAGATGCAAGAAATCTTTATATGCGCCTATAACAACAAAAGAAAATACTTTTTTATTGAAGCTTTTCTGATAAGAAGTGTGCACTGCAAACGCGAGCATTTTTGACGATCGTTTCTGTCAAGTCCGCTCGTTTTATCGCGTTTAACCACAGCTGTTGTCGGTTTTTTGTCTGGCAGTGGCAGCAGGTATAGGATCAGATTTCTAATTTGTGGCTGTACTCCGTCAATTCTGGCACCCAACATCACAACGGAACAATATTTTAAGCTCCTTATGTAACCGAATCTGCACTGGTTTGAATGGGCCGCCTCCGGTTTTCCCTATGTTTTGCCTCCAGCTAGCGCTGTGATGTAATTGTGACGTCGTTACCTGTGGTTGACCTGGCCGTGCGTCACTCAGAAAACAACAGGCCAATCAGAAGAGAGGCTCATGAATATTAATTAGAAAGGCCAAAATTGACCTGTTCTTTTCAGAGCTCCTGAGAGAGGAGCTGTAAAAATATATTGAGATGGTTTTTGGTACTTA
>JAUZSZ010000136.1:6106888-6118708 GCA_034780575.1 Labeobarbus marequensis
TTTGTAACATTATAAATGTCTTTACTGTCACTTTTGATCAATTTAATGCATTCTTGCAGAAAAAATTAGTATATATTTATTAAAATATTAATTCAAAGCATCTTACTGACCCCAAACTTTCAAACAGTAATGTAGGGAGAGAGAAAAAAAATCTGTTACAATGTTAAAGCATATTTTTATTTTTTTATTTTTTTCACCCTTACAGGTTCAGGAATTTTACTTCTATTTTAATTACCTTTATGATTCTCATTTTGTAAAATTGTAATGATGTTATACACTTATTTATATACCTAAAATCAGCATAAAAGTAGTACAAAAATATATATATAAAAAAAATGTAACAAACATTTAAAAAAAAAAAAACTGTATAAATTGTTCTTACCATTGAGGCAATGACAAATAATAATGTGCTCAATTGATAATGTCAACTGGCTTTATTTTGTTTGTGCAAAATACATATTTTTGTGAAACATGACTAGAACATTTTTTATTTGACCTGTTTTGTGAGATTCTCCCACCATTTATTATTGGGGTTATTGGTCATTTTACACGTCTGGATGGTTCTTGGCCATAGTAATCTACAACGTCCAGTCTTGTGACAGTGAAAAGTCTGGCTATATAGGACTACAACCTAACTGGTTGTAAAGGTTAAATATACATAAACTTGCAAAGACAAATAAGAATCTTTTGAAGGACATAATTAAATGTGGAACCCTTGCTGTCTTGCTGAGCATTTTTATTGGATCACATTTGTCAATGCGAGATTAAATTGGGTCCGAATCGGCTGAAAGAACAGAGGGAACAATGGTGGCCTTCTAGTGGTTACGAGCTCCTCTAAAGCCTCTCTGATTTCACCCCGAGCTTCCAGCGACATGCTCGTTAGCCATGCCAATTCCAGCCTTGTCAATCAGGAAGACGTGGATGTTCCAGATGTTTCTCTCTTAGGGAACTGTTTGAGCTTTGAATGACTCTCAACAAGAGGCCTTTTCTCTCATGTTTCATAAAAAGCTTAGTATATCGTAGGAGCAAAGACGGAGCTGGGGTGATTTGAAGCGGTTAACGAAGAGAGGCATGCTAAAGTCATTACACACTGACCTAGACACTTCAAAATCCATGACGCTGGAAGGATAACAGTCACCAAACAGAATATAAAACGGTCTGAAAATTAGATACAAGAGTCTTGCCATATTTAGTTCAACATCTCGTTGGTCTTGTTTCTTCTGTATTTCTAGCATAGCACGTTATCAAAAAAAGAAAAAAATGTAGGACATGGACTTTGTTCTATCCATCGATTGCTGATTGGATGTCGAGACGTGCGAGTTGCATTCAAAAGAGAAGATGAATGCGAGATTTCAGGGGCAGGATTTAAACAAACCAAATGGCTGGAGAAGTCCTGTATACGTCATCAGAAAGAAGTCAGTCGTTTTCACCAGAAAATCCAGTTTTGAAATGTAAATTAATGGAAATAAATAAATAAACAACAATAACAATAACAATAATAATAATAATAGAGAAACAAAATAAATAAAAAGAAACTAAAAAGAAACATGCATGGATGAACTATTTCAAATAAGATCTATAAAATGCATTTAGAAAACAGGTAAATAGGGGGGATTTTCATTTCATGCCTATTTAGAATAATATATTTATATATATATATATATATATATATATATAAATGATGATGATAATAATAATAATAATAATAATAATGATAATAATAATAATAATAATAAATGTATATACACACACATGATATTAAAATTAATTAATATAATATATAAAAACATATTTATTATAATTTATTTATTTATTTGTTTGTCTTTTGCCACTCTTTTCTTCAACAACAGACAAACGATCATAAAATGATCATCCCCTGCATAAACATTATGGTTCAATTGGATGCGACAATAGTTATGCTAATTAAGAATGATATTTGTTTATTTGCAAATAGTGGTGTTGTAGCACATTATATGCTAAAGAAATTACGCTAATCAGTTAAGGTGCAAACAAGCTAAACATGACCACCACCAAACCAGTTGTGGCTAGTAATAGCACAATGTTAACTGCATCAGGCTAGTAGTGCTTTTACTCGCAAAAAAAGTTTCATTAGATGCTAATGAAACATTGGTGTGTAGTACTCTCAGAAGTCACACAAGGACAACGTACACTGAAATTCAAACTTGTATACTCTTTGACCAACCTTAAACAGATACAGTGCAGTTGTGCTACAGTGCTGTTATGTATTAGCTAAGCAAGATTAGCATTGCTGCAGGTTCTTTTCTCCTGAAGCTACTGCTAGTGTGAGCACGTATACTCTGAGAACGCCAACAAACATTCAATTTGCAAAATGAGAACAATGACACAGTCTGAGACCACGGTTATTGCTTTACTGCTGAGGTTTCATGACATCTGTAAAGCCAAAAATAAACGAGTGTGAAGTGAGTCACCATCCAGGCCGGCTTGTTTTCTCACATCATGACCCTGATGTGTGGCCAGAGACAAAAACAAGACACCCTACAGAACACACAGTAAAAAAAAAAAACCCTGGGAAATATCTATTGCTGATTGATGCCATGCCTCACTTACATAACCGTCCGGTCGTGTTTGTGCTGCAGCACCGCTTAAACCACTGGGAAGATTTGGTCATATTTTCCAAAATGAAACACTCTGGTTTTGGTTTGTGGTGATGTGCTTGTCTAGATTCGTTTCAAACTCTTGTCTATGCACAGAGAGAGGACGAGAAGGAGTGAGAGAGACAGAAGATAGATGGAGAGTGAAAGCAAAGAGGGATTTGGAAATTTGGGAGAGGAACAGAAGAAGGGGAGAGAAAAGATGACAAGAGAAGTAGAAAAATGTTCTTTGTTTGGCACATCATTAAACTATAAAGCATAAAAAATCAGAAGGAGAGACGTGAAAAACAGACTGAGAGAGTGAAAGAGAAGGCCAAGAGATGTTAGTGAAGACTAGAATGAAACCCTATGTTCAAAATTATAACATACTGCCTACTGCATACTTATGTGCTACATACCATTTTGAAATGAAATTTTAAATTTAAGTCAAGGAGTTACTTGCTGTGTCTTTGTAATAAACTGTGAAATTTACAAGCAACACAAATTGCTAAAAATGGTTTATTATTAAAAAATGTTAAATATTTAAAAAATTGTTTATTATGTTTAGTATTGTTATTTTTTTTTAATTTATTTTTTTTTTGGAAAACCCATGTTTTTCCCTTGTTTCATTCAAAAGTTGGTAAGATTTTTAAAATGTTTTTGAAAAAAGGCAGTATTTTTTTATTAATATTTTTTATATTACAAAATATTACTAAAATAACAACTTTGCAACATTTAATACATTATTATTTATTTAGATTATTTTTTAAATATTACTTAATATTATATTTATTTAATAATATTAAATTTGTGATGCATAGCTGAATTTTCAGCATCATAACTCCAGTCTTCAGTGTCACATGATCCTTCAGAAATAATTTCAATATGCTGATTTGATGCTCAAGAAGTATTTCTTATTATCACTTATTTATTATTGAGACATTTTTTATTAAATCTTTCTTAATCTTTCATTAAATCTATTTCTATATCATTCTTTGAATTAGAAAGCTCAAAATATAACGTGTTCTTGCTTAATAAATGTATTAATTTCTTTGCTCATATTATATACACACACTTTGCTGTATGCAATGCTAGTATTTTTTAAAACATAACACACAATCTGCACATTGTGACAATATCATAAAATCATTTGGGAAAACAAATTTCTCCAGAAGCACTATTTATTTAAAAATAAATAAAGCTTTCACAAAATTCCCCAGAACTTTCTATCTGCTATCTTAAGATTATCTGGAAATTTCTCCACCAATCTTTACTTTCAGACTGGCACTTCTAGTGCTGGTGCTGTTCTGGCTTGTCTCTTGTTTCAGGGAGGATCTTTTATCCTTCTGTTCTGAAGAGATGCCACGTCCAAAGCCACGTCAAGTCAGAACCAAGCCCTGCTTTGTTTACTTTCTGAATCACTTCCTCTTAACTGGATAAATGCTGTGTGATGAGTCAGCGTGAAGCACAGACCTTCACGGTATTAAAACAATCAGTCAGAGATTATTAGAAAGCAGAGAAAGCATGAGCTGTGATTACAATCAAAATATCATAATTTATTAACAGCAACTCCAACTGTGTGGTTGACACAAAAGATGACTGGAAGATCAGGAGCGTGAGCGTGTATTGACTTGCCTGTGTGTGTGGGTGAAAGCAATAGAGAAGTAGAAAGCAAATGTGTATATGTTTAATAACCTGGGGATGAAACCCCATCTTCATTTTCCTATATAATAAGCAATAGATGCCTTTTTTTCATAAGGGATTTGGTGTGTATTACCTGCTGGAAGGCCTTTTCCTCGCAGGCGTTCACGAATCTCTTTGCTTCTCTCTGGAAGTGACTCCCTTTCACTTTGAGACAACAGACCATCCAGCTAACCAAACACATGAACAAAGATGAGAAAGAAAAAAAAATTGCCATTCACTGTTATCAAAATGTAACATTAAAAGAAAGCAAATTATACTGAATTTATTTTCTCTTGTGCAGTTATAAAGTTATCATGTAAACACACACAACTACTCAAAAATGTGGGTCAGTAAGATTTTCTCTTTTTTTCCAAAAGAATGTAATAATTTTTATTCATTTTAATATTTATTTTAATAAAATATAAATAATAATAATAATAATAATAATAATAATAAAGTTTTTACTGTATTTTTGATCAAATAAATGCAACTTTAATGAGCGGTAGTTTACTTTATGAAATTTTCTCTACAAGCCACCTAAATTGTATATAAACAGATAAATAAATAAGTAGATAAAAAAAAATATATATATATATATATATATATAAAAGTATTATTATTATTATAATTATTATTGTTATTGTTGTTAATAATAATAATAATAATAATAATATGTTTTATAATTTTTGTATTATTATTATTATTATTATTATAATACACTGGAAAGATGGGGAAATTTTTAACAGAATTTGGGAAAAAATAAAATGGTGTTTCAGGGGAAATGGATTTCACATACCCTTAGAGGACTTAAAGAAAGCTTGATCTGTGCTTCTTAAACCAAGTCGAAACATATTTTGAATAAAGTTTTCAACTAAATTGGGTTTGCCAGAGGAAGAAAAAACAAACATAATGGAAGACATGTAGACTGAGAAAAACAATCTCAGGAGGGCTGCTCACAGCAGAACAAACCCAAGCAGCCACTCACAGGATTAATCAACAGTAATTATAAGACAGCATCCCTACTGGACCACTTCACATTTACCTCCCCAGTGTGGAAAAAGACACACAGAGCAGAAAATAAGACCAGAAACACGTCTGTTCCAAGCAATATGCTTTTTCTGTATCGCTGTGTAATTAAACTACTGGGGAGTGTGCAGCTGAGGAACAGGATGTGACATCAAACACGAGAAAACAAGCACAGGAAAGACTGTTAACTACCTTTTTAATTGAAAGCTGTTTTACAGGGCTGGACTGTGCAGGCAAGTCAGTTAATAGGAACAGTATGTTCACACATATTGTCAGTACTGAATCATTAGTGCTTGAACGTGATCAACTAACAAAATTAGAAATTAGGGAATCGAGAACCAGTTATGAATTAAGGCTGATTCCAAAACAAAACAAAATAAACAAAAAAATCAAATAAACAAAAAGAAATAAAAAAGTAAATAAAGAAAATCTTTTTAGGCTAGTAGTGCTTTTACGTGCAAAAAAAAGCTGATGCTAATGAAACATTAGTGTAGTGTATAGTACTCTCAAACGACACATAAGTACAACTCACTCATCGTTCATGATTGATTCATTGAATGAATCAAGGTGGTTCTTTATTTAGTTGCTGAACCTTAAGTCATTTCTTCTTTTACTCATAAATATAAATGGACCAAAAAGTGTTGAAATAACTAACAAATTGTTGAAAGAAATACATAGACATGTACCTGAGAGAGACTGCCAAGAACGAGCCTCACCAGCTTCCTGATGTATGAAAATGAAGGGTCACAGTTGGAGTTACGGATGTGAGCGCTGCAGGTGTCCAGAGCCGACCGTACGGAGAGTCGGGTGAGTGTGGAGTCATCACACATGTTGAGCAGGATGCTGTTCAGATGTTCTCCTAGTTTCATTGGCTAAAAAACACATGTAGAGCTCAGTGAAAAGACTCAAGAAGTTGCTGAATTGTCTAGAATCTATAATTTCCACAAGTCCTGGGCAAAAATAATTTATTTACTCAATTTAAAATGATGCTGCAATGGGAGAGAAGAATGAAACATTAGACTCCAGCCTTAGATTGAGGTTAGTATGTTGCTAACAATAATTAGAAAATACACAGTACACACCAATATTCTAAATCATTTTACATTACATTAAATGAAGTACATTAATTAAATTAAATAGCAAAAAGTCCCACCTGGCTCTGTGGAATCTCATAGTCTGCGCCCCAAAACAACGTCATGCCAAGTGAATACATGTGCATCTAAAAGTTTAAAAGCAAACAGAGACATGTAACAATGGAACATTTTAGCCCATGTAATAAAACTGTGCAACAACTGACAGCCTCATTCTGGCACGTTGTTGCACAGAAACTTGTCTTCAGAGGCATTTGCTACCCAGAGTATGTTTTAGGCATTAATCAGTATCAAACTTTATACATAGCACATCTGCATAGTTTTGGGTTTCTTCCCTATCTAGTTCTTCTGTCTGTTCTCCCTGCTAAAGAACAGCTTTGGGAACAAAATATCCAAGAGTCTTCCAAAGAATGCACAAGATCCTTTGACTTCTCTGCAAATATTCATGTCCCGAGACTGCGGTGGTGGTGTATCTATTTCTTTATAAGAATGCCATGTGTATACAGAAGCGTACTGTCAAAGTGACTTAAACGTGTAAAATGTAAATGAAATAGTTGAAAAAGTGATTTTAATTTTCACTTTTCTCTAATAGTCACATGACTGCAAAAATGAAATAAAAAAACATCTGAAAGGCAGTTCTGAAACTCACTGATAAAAAGGTTCTTTAAAAAACTAAAATAAGTCCTGCTTTTTTAATAATTAAAAGCATTCACTATTTGTGATGTAAATTGGTGCCAGAAGCCATGAAACAAAAAGACAAGTGATTTTTTAAACAGAAAACAACAAGCCCAACAAATGCATTTCACAATCCAAAAGGTACCTTTTCCATATCAGAAAGCGAGGAGAGATTGAGACCCTCCAGCATCTCTGGAGGAGTGAAAGCCCGCAGATCCTTCTGTGTGACATTTTCATCCGTGAAAGAGATGTTTCCTGAAGGCATGAGCAGCAGCGACCATGGAGAGATGATAAAACCCAACGCAGATGGATCTGTCGAACCTGAGGTAAAAAAAAAATAAATAAATAAAAACACTATTACCACGAACTGCGATTCTTAGAACATTAGAACTTGGCCTGAATCTTAATCAAATTCTGAAAAAAAAAAAAAATAATTAAATAAAAATTAATTAAATAAAAACAAAATAATAAAATTAAAATAATAAAATAAAATAAAAAAAGCTACTTGTAATTTTTTTTTTTAAGTTGAATGTCTTATGAAGTTCAGAAATAAAATGTTCCTTTGGCATTTAAGTACATAGCAATGAAAACAGCCAAGTTTCCAACATTGGCTTGGCTCTGTTTTGTAAAGTGAAGAGAGGAAATTCTAAGACACTGCAAGTCCTGATGCTAAAGCGTGGGAAAGTTACTACATACGTTACTAGACAAGTTAAGGGCCTTGGCCAAAGAACATTTCCTCGACACGAGTACAGCACGATCTGACTGCACACACGTTTCAGGATCTATGGAGATTTGGTGGTGGAAATCAAATTCTATTCATCTGGACAAAGACGTGTAATAAAGAGCTACATTATTCTGTGAATGAGCACAATTTCTTTGAAATGCGAGGCCCCTGGGATCTCTCTCAAAAAGATGATTATGTATGACAGTACATTTTTCCTTTTGATGTTTTTTTTTTTTCCTTCTTTTGTGCTGCAGATGTAAAACAATGGATCCTTTGCTGTTCAGAACATGGCCCTGCGGTGACGGATGGAACAGCTGTACAGAAATAATTCATCTATTCCGAATGAAGATTCAGTGGAAATGTGGAATTGCTTTTGAGAAACTTCTTTTCATTGTTTCATGTCATGTAAATCCAAAAACAAGAACAATCTAAAAAAATCCTGGAAAAAAAAATAAAAAAAAAAAAAAGAAAAAAGGATTTCATTACGCTAAATGACATGAGTATACCTATAAGCAACACAAACTTCACTAAAGGATCCCTTTCGGAGACATTTGATATGTTATAGACTTTTTATACTCTGTTACCTTTATACTTTTACATAGAGTGTAATAAAAAATGTCTAAATTGTTATATTTATATTTAATATGCACATAATGTATATTGTATAAGTTAGTCGGGAAAAAGACAGACGCACTAAAAACTGCATCCACATAGAATTGTGGATATCTCATAACTCCCTCACATACGCGCTTGTCATCTATTGATGTTGCATCTCCAGTAGATTGTTGTTATTGCGTCTCTCCCTTTTCTTTTTGGCTGGCCCGGGCCAGTGTTGCCACCTTGTGGACAAACTAATTAGTGCAAGAACAATTCAAGGCGAATGTGCAACCTGCGTACTCTTCCTCGGGCCGGATGAAGATGATTGGCGGGCCGCCAATTGAATAGCCCTGCACTAAACTATTATATTCTGTCAGAGAGGACCACGACTGCAACACATCGTCATTTGGACAACTGTGGTACTGCTTTTTGACATTTCTGCAATAAATTATTGTGTTTAGGCGTGTCTGTCTGTTACATTTCTCTTATAGACTGCATACTTTATACAATCACTCTTTATTGTTTTTTTTGTTTGTTTTTTTTTATAAAAATATCTTTTTTTTAGTGATTTTTTTTTTTATTGCAAGGTTATATGATTTGTGGAATTTAAGGCTGATTTTCTATTATATATATATATATATATCCTATTTCAATACTCGGCTATACAAAATTACAGTAGTAATGTAGTCATCTGGTCACTAATCACTACTGCCACTTATTCCATTTTAATTTGAAGTTTTTGTATACTTCGTTTCATACCAATGTAGAGGTCAACGTGCAGTACTGTCAATGCTCACTTTACTCAGCTCAATGTGCAATTTTATGATTCAGTCACTTGTATATACTTTTATAATTGTACTGTACAGCCTTGAGTCTTATTTATTGTCTGTGTATATACTGTATGTTTGTTTTCTAACATCAGTCAGGAACAGTGCTTCTAGTTTGTTTGGATACAAAAAAAAAAAAAAATTACAATGACAATAAAGGCATACAATTCAATTCAAAATTTTATTGAGATATTTTAAAACAGAAAGCCCAATAAGCAAATTCTTTCCATATGCAAATACAATTAGCAGACAATAAAAGTTGTTGATAAAATATAAAAAGTAAAGATAATGTATTATAAGTATGGGTATCATTAAGGTTTAAACGGTATTACTATTCTTACGATACTGCACATAATTCTGGCTCTTTAACAATATCTATTTTTCCTTTCTTCTTTTAATGAAAAAAATGGCCCGTTTAATACCAGGTTCTGGTACAGTCACTTTTTTACAAGAGAAGCAAATCGGATCAATTACAAAGCTACATGACAGTATGTCTTGCTTCTGTGTTCATAAGTACATCGTAAGTGGAAGAATAGTCATTTTAAAAACAACAGTGAATAAAAAGTTTACAAATAAATCTCAGCTCTCTTAAAGTGTTACAGCCACTTCTTCAGCTTCCTGAAGAACAGTTTGTACTTCTACTTTCCTTCATGCAAGAGTAAGCAAACTACAATTGATAAATATGATTTATAAGACATTTGAACATTATATGAAACTCATAAGAAAGCACAATGATATCATTTATATCATGAAGCAAAATTAAATACAAGAATAAAACTTATTGACATTGTTCTTTGGGGAGGAACTCCATCTTTGAGTTGATCTGAATCTCAGTTGAATCTGCTGGTTTTGAAGATGAAGATGGACTTTATTCACTGTGAAAACTTTAGACAATATTTCTTTGTCGTGTCACTTGTAATGTCTGGTTAGGACAGATTTATCCAGATGATATTTTATTGCTTGATGCATTATTGTGTCACATTTGGTGAGCGATATCAGACCTGAAAGTACTGAATCTGAAGATGATCTACTTACTGTGATTGTTTTTTGTATGACTGTGTAGAGCAGATAATTGATTGAAACACTTCCCACATGCAGTGCAGTGATACGGTTTCTCTCCAGTGTGGATCCTCTCATGTGTTTTCAGAGCTCCTGACTGATTAAATCTCTTGTCACAGTGTGAACACTTATAAGGTTTCTCTCCAGAGTGGATCCTCTCATGTGCTTTCAGATTTGCTGGGTGACTGAATCTCTTGTCACAGTGTGAACACTTATAAGGTCTCTCTCCAGTATGAATCCTCTCATGTGTTTTCAGATTTGCTGGGTGACTGAACATCTTGTCACAGTGTGAACACTTACGGTATGTTTTTTCTCCAGTGTGAATCTTCTGGTGCTCTTTTAAACACTTTGCTGTAATAAAAGTCTTTTCACACTCAAAGCACACATACTCTCTCACACCAGTGTGTCTTATCTGATGTGTTTTCAAACTTTGTAGTAACGAAAAACTCTTTCCACACAAATGACAGGAATGTGGCTTCTCCTTTGTATGAACTGTCACGTGTGTCTTCAGGTCGTAAGCCCTCAAAAATGTTTTGCCGCACTGATCACATGTGTACAGTTTCTCTCCTGTGTGGATGTTCATGTGTTTCTTAAGGTTTGGTGAGTGTCTGAAACTCTTCCCACATTGCTCACAAGTGAACTGTTTCTCTCCAGTATGAATTCTCATGTGCGTCGTAAGAGTTACTTTTAATGTGAAACTCTTCCCGCACTGAACACATGTGTACGGTTTCTCTCCAGTGTGGATCCTCTCGTGTGTTTTCAGGTCTCCTAACCAAATAAAGCTTTTGTCACAGTGTGAACACTTGTACGGTTTCTCTCCAGTGTGAATCCTCTCATGTTTTTTCAGGTATCCAGAACAACTGAATCTTTTGTGACAGTCTGAACACTTGTATGTTTTTTCTGTAGTGTGGATGTTCATGTGATCCTTAAGGTATTCTGGGTGTGTGAAACACCTCCCACATTGATCACAAGTGAATGGTTTCTCTCCAGTATGAACTCTCATGTGACGGTCAAGACTTGTTTTGCGTGTGAAACTCTTTCCACACTGAGTGCAGGTGAAAGATTTCTCGGCTCTTCTTTTCTTTAAATCTTTCTCTTTAGTTTGAGCGCAACTCGACATTTTTTCTCCAGTTTTGACATGACTTTTCTCCTCAACTTCACTCAATTCTACATTCTCCTCACTTTCTTCTATAAAATAAAAGCAGAAACAGATTATTTGTCAGTAACTTGAAAAACAAACAAATAAACTTATAGTAATAATACACACACAGAAATGTGAAAATACAAAAAAGTGAAACCTGGTGTAACAATTTAAAGGCAATTCATATACAAATTGTGTTCCTTTTGATGCAATTTTATAAATTATACATCCCTGAAACTTTTCGTGAATCATTTTTAAAATATTATAGACAAATCCCATGTTTCTATCTAGAGAACTATTGAACAGGATTGCTCAACTACATATTTAGCACACATTTTGTTGAAAAAAAGTGTCCCTTATTATTTGCTCCAGCTATATTACTCAG
>JAUZSZ010000136.1:6394004-6405306 GCA_034780575.1 Labeobarbus marequensis
AATACAAAAATATCTATCAGAACCGCAAAACTTCTAAATATGAGGATTGAGGCATGTATCAGTGTGTTGTTCTGGATAAAACCTGCCAAAATTACAGAAGGGTGTTAGAGACGTCTTTCTGGCAGAGTGCATATACACAGTCGGGTAAAGGTCAAGGTTCGACTGTCATTGCTGTTTGACTGACATGTGGCATATGTGAGTATGATGTAATAAGGGCTTTCTGTTTCCTTTCATCTTTAGATGATTTAGAAGAATTAGCAAAAGTAAAAATGGTTCCAATTCCTATTTCTGTTTTCAACTCAGCCATCTACACTGTTTCATTACAGTAATTTCAAAGATCTAAAGGTGAAAGGCTATAGAAAGCTCTTAAGATATTACTCAATTAATTCATATGGAAATGTCATAAGGGCTTTCTGTTTCCATTCAACTTTAGATGTTTCAGAAGTATTAGCAAAAGTAGAAATGTTCCACTTCCTAGTTCTATTTGCAACTTTTCAACTTGAGTGTGTCAGGAGTTCAAATGTTTGAGGTCAAGTTTAAGTTTAGGATATCGTTGTTGTTTTTTCTTCTTCAGCAAGGATGCATTAAATTCAACAAAAGTAACAGTAAAGACATTTATAATGTTACAAAAGTTGGGGGGAAAAAACAAAAAAGAAATACTGTTTCTTGAGCAGCAAATCAGCATATCATGATTTCTGAAGGATCATGTGACACTTGAAGACTGGAGAAATGGCTAAATTTACAATATTGCCATTTCTGAAAATAAGTGCATACATTTATTTACATAACAACAAAGTTTTGAGAGCCTGGAAACGCAAACATTCAAAAACAGGTTTCAGACTGCATTTCAGAGAATTATTGTCTTTGCGTAAACTACAAAAACACAAATTTGTGAAAACAGTCACGCGCATATATAGTACACGGTCAGTCTATTAAAGTGACATCGCCATCTACTGGCCTGGCATGCAAAATACAGCGTTTTTAGCCATTTTCACGGATTCGTATGAATAGATCATTTTAGCAACTTTGTCAAAACTTTTTCAAAAATGCAAAGGAAAAACTTAAATTTTTAGTGCATCATTGCTGTTTAAACATACTCTCAGTGAGCATAAGAGAGTTTAAAAAAAGTTTTAAAAAAATGTTCATGGAACTATATATCAAATGGTAAAGGAATATTTCGGCCCAAAATAAATATTTTGGCATCATTTACTTATTTTCCCCTTATGATTCAAAACCGTGTCCAGGTTACTGTTTCATATACAATGAAAATAGATGGGGACCACAACCATCAATCTCCAAAACAGACAATAAAAGTAGCCAATCTGAGTAATTCAGCGAAAAGTTGAATGGACTATGCTTTCCATTCACTAAGTTTTAATACACAAGATTTTATAGTCCCTTTATGGCACTTTTTGTCTATTTTGGAGTGAGGTTCTCTATTTATTAAAATACTCCTCATTAGGAATCCTTCTTACATCTGTGCAAAACCACGCATGTAGCATATGACTGTCTGACTCATTTGGGGAAATTTTAGCAGAAGTGGTTGGTAAGTTGACGGGCGTTGGCCTCGAGGCACCTCACTGGCTTTTTTCGTATGAATAAGAGAAACAGAGTTGCTATAAACAGAAACTTGGGAAGCCAATTGTTAATTTAAGGATCATGACGATGATGATGAAGATACTCCAGCCACCTTCAGATTGGGATGACTTTGGCTGTGTCCTTTCTCTAATTCACCAGAATGACTGACTCCAATTCAGTGGACCGCCCGACTGCCTCTTTGTTTGAGGTTTGGACTGTTTAGATAAGTTAGACCATAATTGTAGTCTCCAGACCTTCACAACTAGGTGAGAAACTTTTGCCAAACCTAGAACTTTGTAGACCATAATTCAAGACACTTGCCTTCTGTAGTGCCTTCTTGAAGAATTTATGGCACAGCATTGGTTCCCAAAAATGCTGAATATGCGCTTGACAACAATGCTGTTCCTCATCATTGCATAATCAATTGATGAATTACACAAACATCTATTTTTATAAACAAATTTTATAAATAAATAAGAATGGGCAACCAAAGGAAGATGATTTCAGTATAAATTTCTCCCAAGCTGAAATGGTCCATGCCATGCTATTCACATTTATATTTATTACTCTATACTCTTATTGTATGTCAACAATCATCTAAGTCTATTATGTATTTGTCCTTTAAAATGTTAGAGAAAACATCTGAGACAAACTACTTAAAACTTCAACCTTCCAACTCTGCCCATCACAAGTGTTTCGAAAAAAAAAAAAGATAAAACCCTGAAACACTCCACTCTTGTATGGAAAAGGATAACGTCTGAGCTATTTTAACACTTTTCCTTCTTCAAATTGTCAAATCACGTAGACAGCAGCAGACATTTTAAACTAGCCTCGGCTTGACTACAACACTCTTCTCCATCACTTCTTTATCAATTGATAAATTACTGCTGCCATTATTGCTTGCAAATCTACAGAAATATTTATTTTTAGTAAATACGACAAGACAAAAGGTTCCAAAAAAAATTTTTTTTCACAGTGATGCCACAGAAGAACCATTTTGGGAACCTTTCAGTGAACAGTTCTTAAAAAGGACCATTTTTTTTCTAAGTGTGAAGAACATTTGAATAATCTAAAGAACTGTTATCTACTGTAAAGAACCTAAAGTGTGATGGAAGTGTTAAAGGTACTTAATGGAACAATTGATACCAATAAAGAACCTTACTATTAAGAGTGTAGCTGCAAAAGTGATGCAACGGTTTTGCTCTGATTTTGGCTGCTCCCAAACACCAGATGAGATGGTTTGCAGTCTGCACAATGCTTGAATGAGACAGAGACAGACATGCCCGCATCGCAAACACAATCACAGTGTCGGGTCACAGAGGGTTTGATGGGGAAAAATGAAAGGAGATCAGTCCTCTAAATAGCCACAGTGATGTTGCTCTCTCTGTACTTGCAAATAATGTTCTTCCATCAACGTTAAAGCACCATAACATGAGGTAATAAGGTTAGGAGATTGGAAGCGGGTTAGGACCTCCAGACTGTTTTGAATATGAAGTTAAATCACAAGTGAGACGTCTTTAGAATCTTAACTGTTTCTCCTAGATTACAAAATTAAATATTTAAAAACACAGAGAAATACAGTATGACCCATTCTGTTTGTGAATTATCACCGAACAGTACATTCTTTTCGCTTCCAGATATCATTTCCTACAGTGTCAGTGAGCTGACAGATTGTTGCTCATTCCTGCCTCTTCCTTTCATTAGTTTCTATCTGCATCTCCATCTACCTCTCCCCCTCTGCCGCTCTCCTCCACACCTCCTCTAACTCAACATAAACCTCAAAACTGCTGAGTTAATTCACTGTGAGCAGAGTTTATTAGTACACAAAATGCTTCTCTGCCCATAGAGCTCTTTAATATCTAAATTGTTGTAGATAAGGGAATAAAAGAAGAGCAAATGGCTTAAATGCCATGGTTTATCTCCTGAAGAAAAAGGCCCAGGTAATCTCATTTGTGTCTCCTTTAGAGTTTCACAGGAGATCTCAATCTCAAACTGTGCTCAGATTTGCCAAATTCTACAAACAAAAGAAGAGATTTGAATATAAACTCAAATTTATTTAGCAGAGTTAGTGCTATCCACATTTATTTATTACTCTATGCTTTTACTGTCATTTGAGTCTATTTTTATTTATGAGAAGAAATATCTGAAACAAAGTACTTCAAACTGAGAAATCCAACCTCTGGATGTCCACCGCAAGTGTTTTAAACAAAGCCAAAAAAAATGAATAAAAACACTGTACTTTTGAATGGAAAAGGAGAACATCTGAGCTATTTTTAACACTTAACATATGAAACTAGCTTTGTCCAATGGTGAGGTCTATGGAACTTATTAGAAAGGCTTGTTTAAAGGTACATGAGTAGTTAACATGTCCATAACATGTCCATATATATTATACTTCTTTTTTTTTTTAAATACAGTATGTCACACAGCTGCATGACATTTCATGAAAAAGAAAAAAATATAGGTAGACTGATAGATATATAAATAAAAAGGGAAGAAGCAACTGCATCACACACTGATTATGGTTCATCGTGTGTTTCTGTGGCAATGACACACACATGCACACATAGACACAATTTCTGGAGCTGTGTGACCTTTACGTTACTGCCAAGCAAAACATAACACACACGCGAGTCTCACAACAGCAAAATAACTACATGCACACAGCCAACTTATCATTAGCAGAATCCAAATGACTATAAACAGACTATTATTACCTTAAAAACTGCTATCCAAAGAACGTCCACAGAAACGCAGTGGAAAAAATGTCAATAAAACACAAAACAAATCCAGCGCGTGACTCACACCTGTATAGGATTCACTGTGATCCAAGATTCAATCCCGAACGCGACTCTGTCCGATATAAGTGCATTACTGAGTCAAACAGCCCGGTAAAAAGTCTATAGCTGCAACCGTAAAATCAAAAAGCTCCATGGGGCAGCCGTGAACCGAAAACAGCAGAGCTGTCATAAACTTTTCCCCTCACTGCTCGCACCATCTGCATTAGAGTCTCTGGGTAAATCGACTAGCTCCGTTTGCTCTCAGGACGGCCACGGTGGGGGGCCGGGGGGGTTGAGTTCAGTCCCTCAGCGTACACAATTCTGAGACAGTCCTCACACACTACATGAGTCTTCCCGATATACACACGGACAGGAGAACTGCGACCTCAGAGGGAGGGAGAGCGTGTTTGAGGAAGTGTGAGAGGAGGAGAGATCTGAACACCTCACACACAAACTCCCTGAGCGGTTCAGATTGCACACACACTCGCAGTGTGACAGTCCTCCCGCACTGCCGCGTTTGACACCCTAAACGCTAAATGGTAATGACTTTTTGTACTTTAAGTTCTTTATTGTATTTTTAGTGTTTTCATACGCTTTTGGTCTAGAAATGTCCGCACCTGCACAGAATCGTTCACAAGCAGCTCACGCAGGTGTTAAACTTACCCTAATAGACTTTCTCCAGCGCTTGCACATGATGGATGGGTTTCCTGGGTTCTTTTTAAATGGTTTGTAAGCAAATATCCACTTAATCCAGTCAACTTTTTGTTCTCTTTTTTATATATATAAAATTAGAAGTGCGTGAGTGAACTGTTCTAAATCGACTCAGATATTTCCCTGACGTTAGACCGATTCAGTGAAATGAAGATTTCTTGACATTTTTTAGAACAATTAAATAAAAAAGTATATATATATATATATATATATAAAAGGGGAAATTCTGCTTATTAATCAATTTTACTAATTTACTTAAAATGTTACTATTTTTATTTTTATTTTATATTGAAAATTTAAATACGCACACACACACACACATATTAAATTACTATATAATAACTATATTATAGTAATATCTGAAATCTAATGAGAACCACCATAATAATGGCATTTAAAAGTAACTAACTAACTACCATTGGCCTCTAAAAAAGGTGCTTTGGCATCATGAAAATAATATCAAAGTTCAGGAAAAGCATTGAGATTAAAATTTGAACTGGGTATTCATTCATTCATTCATTCATTCATTCATTCATTCATTCAAACATTTCACGCTTTAAGATCCAGACAGTTCTTAATTTAAAAAGAGTATTTTTGGCTCAAGCAGACATTTGTTTTGACTGAATCAGATGAAAACTGATTCTAAATTGCTTTGGTTATAGAAATTTGCCAGAAAAGTCCCTACAGTGTTATGACTAAATGAGACTCTTTAGTATTCCAGCTGAATTGGGGCTTGATCTGTCTGTCATTGTGGCACTTCAAACAGATGTCTAACATCAGACACCCGACTGCATTCCTGAGCATCGCTTTTCATGACTTCCTTATCAAACCATCAAACATATTGTGGCAACGGGGTGGAGCTCCACGATGCTTTAAACTAAAAATGTGTTTGGGATAACAAAATTTATGCAAAAATAAGCGCTGCTGTAATCTAGTAGAAAAACAATGTCAGTGCTGAAAATGAGAAGATGTCAAAGCAAATGTTGTGTAAGAAATATGATTATCTTTAAATTAAACCCAGAGGCCAAATACTGTATGGACACAGAGTGTGCATGTACTGTAAGACTGGAGGAAATTATATGATGTGGTCAACTGGAAATTGAATGTTGGGTGATGCTCTTGTCTGATTCTTTTGATTAATTTTTTTTAGCATTAAAAGCGTGTAAAAGTGAACATTCTCTGATTGTAGAAACTTTAAAAGCCTCTGTTGATCAGGACAGGATGCTTTTCTATTGCTTGAGATGGTTGTTTAAACTGTAGTGTTTCTCTTTGTTCCTTTCGACAAGATTGCTGTACAGTTTCTAGTGGACAGAGTCAGGCAGGAGGAGAGAGAGGGAGGATTTGATGGCTGTTGTAGACTTTATTACTGCTGTGAATTATTGAGGTTTTTTTTACAGGTTTGAGACTGATGGTCTCAAACCTGTAAAACTGCAAAAGACAGCCATTCAGCCCATCGTCTTTACACGGGACTTGCATACTGTATGTAACATGAACAGGAATAGGCATTGAAAAATGTCCATGTTTTGTAGAGCAGGCCTTTGAATATGCTTTAATTTGTATATCGCATGTCTTTATGTACAGCACTGATGATCAGTTCTTTTGATAGAACATAATGGGTCAATGTGATCCAGGTCTGAATTTGGATCTAATGGGATCTGATTTGGGAATCTGAATTTGAAACTGAATATAGTTTTGTGTATAGATCTGGGTCTAGATTTAAATGTGGATTTGAATCTGGATCTGAACATAGTTTTGGATCAGATTTTTGACCTTGCTCTGGGTTAGATTTAGAAGTTTATTTGAATCTGAATTTGGATCTGAAAACAGATTTGAATCTTTATGGGGGTCTGGATCTGGGTGTAGATTTAGATGTGGATATGTATTTGAATTTGGATTTGGATCTGAATGAAATCTGACTCATGCCAGGGCTTTGAATATAGTTTTGGATCTGGATCAAGGTGTAGATTTAAATATTGATTTGAATCTGACTTTGGATCTGAATCTTGATCTGTGTGTATATTTAAATGTGGATGTGAATCTGAATTTGGATCTAAACACAGATTTGTATCAGGCTTTAAGTATAGAACTGGATCTAGATTTAAATGTGGATATGAATTTGAATTTGGATTTAGATCTGAATGAAATCTGACTCAGTCCAGGCCTTTGAATATAATTTTGGATCTGGATCAAGGTGTAGCTTTAGATATGGATTTTGAACTTTTTCTGAACATGATTATGAATCTGGATCTGGGTGTAAATTTGAATGTGGATTTGAATCTGAACACAGTTTTGGATCTGATTTGGGTCTGGATCTGGGTCTAGATTTGAATGTGGATTTGTATTTGAATTGGGATCTGGATCTGTATTAAATCAGATTTGAAAATAATTTGAAAATATTTGAAAATAAACAAAACCTGGTACAGTCTTTCTGTAGTGATGCACACTTCCTATTATTTTCCGTTTTTAATGAATGTTGTTTACATAAGACTATAAATTGGTGTGCTGCTTTAACAGAAAAACAGCATTTTAAATAGTTAGTCATCTGGAAAACCTTATTTATTCAGTCAGTAAAAAGTAGAACATAAAAATAACTAAACATTCCCTTGTGGGTTTGATAATTTTTCTTTTGCAAATACTCTATCTCAAACATTTGGTTGCAATTATCACGCTGACCTGCTTTATGGCCCATTGGGTATGAACATCTAACAACATTAACTTTAACCCTTTTAAAACTAATTGCAGTGTGATACTGTGAAAACTTACTGGTCAAGTCAATTTACACTACACTGAACGTAATGTACAATAAAAAAAGTATAAATATCCATATCAGGATTGCAGCAATTAAAAATATTAACCTTTTTCTGTATCCAGATGGAGATCTGCCCCGTTTCATTGGCACCATGTGCCGTCCACTCAAGACGTTCCAGATCTCTGTGTCATAATTAATCACTGTGGTTACATTGGCCAGCCATGCTGAATTGAGTGCAGAAGTCACCCACTGTGCAACAGCTGCTGATATTCTATTTCCCACAATGCACAAGGAGAGACAGAGGTCACAGCGCTTACTGGAATCATCAAACTGTTGCCGTGGTGATGACCATTGGAAAGTCTGACTCGTGATAGAAGGTTTGAATTTTTGAACTTTTAAGCACAAAGATTCATTATTTATTGAACACCATTTGTACTCACCATTTAGACTCTTGGCTATGTTAAGATCTACTCAGTTTTGACATTAAGTCACTGGGGTGCCCTCTAGTGTTATGAAGAATATGCTTCTATACATGTGCAAACAATAAGTTTAAAGGAATAGTTCACACAAAAAAATAAAAAATTCATTGATACAGTGGAAAAATTGAACCATTTATTCACCAATGGATCATCTGAAATGAATGGGTGCCATCAGAATGAGAGTCCAAATAGCTGATAAAAAATCACAATAATCCACAAGAAAATCCAAACCACTCAGTCCATTTGTTAATGTATTGTGAAGTGAAAAGCTGCGTGTTTGTAAAAAAACAAGTCTATAATTAAAGCGTTTTAACACTACACTGTTGTTTCTGGCTAAAAAAAAAAAAAACGTGTCCATAATCTATAATAACTCCACTGAAAAAGTCCATCCCCTGTCGTCCTCTCACATCAAAATCCAAAATCCATCAACAGTTTTGTTTAGAAGTGTTTTAGACAGTTTTCACTTGTAAACAGTGTTTGATCAGTGCATATTTCTCCCCTGATTCATACGAGATGACTTTTTCACTGTAGAAAGCAATATTATGGATAGAGGACTCTTTTAGCTGGAAGAAATGGTTTGAAAATGTCTTAATGATGAATTTATTTATTACAAACATGCAGCTTTTCACTTCACAAGACGTTAACTGATGGTCTGAAGTCGTGTGGATTCCATGTGGATTATTGTGATGTTTTTATCAGCTGTTTGAACTCTTATTCTGACGGCACCCATTCACTGCAGAGGATCCATTGGTGACCAAGTAATGTAATGCTCAGTTTCTCCAAATCTGTTCGGCTGAGGAGGCAAATATATAGTGTAATAAAATAAACACTTAAATGTGTATTTTGGATGTTTCGATGTTTTATTTCCATATTATGGAAGCAAAATAACCCAAAAATTAGCCTCTTAACAACAAATAAGTGAGCTAAAGCACTTAGATATTCTTTGAATTCATCTATCAAGCCATAAGTTTGTTCTCCCTCTGTGCTCGTAAAGATATCCCATGGGTCTCTCTACCCACTGAGCTGTAGATTTATCCAGCTCACCAGCCCTATAAAAAGAACCAGACATGCAGAGAGAGAACTCCACCAGGCTCATTTGAGGTGGGTAATGTGTCCGGAACAGTTGGTCAGGTTCAATCTCCTTTCTGTGTTTTTGGATAGATGGCAGAGGGCAGGCAAATACATGGCATGTTTGTTCAGGGCATGTGTCTTTGTAATTGGATGCTAAAATAATATATACTTTCCTGCCACTAGTCAGGCATAAAAGACCAAAAGCTGGGCTGACGTAAGCAGGGTTATTCGCAATTTGGAATTAAAAAATGCAGTTTAAATTCTAGTTCATTTGCTGAATTTCAGTTGACTTTGAATTAAGGTAGCAAATAAGTAGCCTATATATATAATATATATAATACTTAGAATAATTTAAATATATATTATAAATTAAAATATACTGTTGCAGTATTTAACAGTATTCTGTATACCAGCAAATAAATAAGCATAATTAGTTCAAACAGATTTTTATTGAAAAACTTGTGTTAGCAAGCATTTGTGTGTGTAATGAAATCCCTCTGGTGAATTCCTTTGAATTTAGTAAATATGTCTTTCTTTTATTCCAATTCAAATGGTTATTTAAAATCCTACATTTAATAACCTATTAAATTATTTCTTAAATTCTGAACTTTTGCATGCACATCCATTTAGACACATAATTTTACAGAGAAAAGCTTCAGATCAGAGGCCATGATGTCCAAATCTGTGTATGATTTTTCCCTGTATCTTGCAAAACAGTTTTTCCTTATAAAACAACAAATGTGAGGCCTTGTTGACTTACATCCATAAGCATCTGTTCCACCAGCTGTAAACATCACAAATCATGTTGCTATTCCCATGTGCAAATGTTTTCTTGCATGTGCATGTCTTTCTGAAGATTTGTCCTCCATTTCTCACAGACTCTGAGCCCCAGGGCAGTAACATTACTGCCATTGTGATGGGACGGTCACCGATGCGCACAGAGTTGAAGTCAGGTCAGGTCAGAGGTCACAGCAGACCCTTATAAATTGTTCTGGGGAACACTAGAGAAAAGACTGCTGAGAACGGAACTCCTGAGAACTCCTGAGAGATGTTTGTCCCTGTGAGATGAACCTCTATGTTTACCCAAGCCGGGAGTAGAGAGGAATCTGCTTGTGTGGTGATAGTTTCAGTGTTGACACATTCCAGAGTTCCTGAGCTCTCTAATGCTCTGACACATATAATAGACGATAGACTCCATCTCTGCTGGGGTTTTGAATGGTAAAGTTTCATAAAAAAACAAAATAGATGGTATTTATTTAACATAGCTTTTAAGGTTAAAAAGTAAAATAAAATGTCCCAGTATAGAACCTTGAGGGTCATCGGTGTTTCACACCCTAGAACAATATCAAAGGATAACTAGATAAATTTGGATATGAATCTTGTTTATGTCTAGTTTTGGCTCTAAGTCGGTTTTGGATCTAAATCTGAATTTGAATTTAGGTCTGAATTAAATCCAGCAGAAGCAATTGTTAAGGTGTTAAGGTGTTATGGGTGGTTTCTAGATGGTTGGTATCTAACCCAAGTTAAAAGAGCCCAAAGCTTTGATATTCTGGTCCTTAGATAGCGATCAAATCCCTTCTGTAATGTAAAGCGGTCTTTTAATTGACTTTTATTATCTCTGATATTTCCAATGGCAAGTAGTACGGAAACTGCACAGAGAATTTTTCAGATTCATTTGGAGCTTTAGATGCGTTGAAATATTTTTACTTTTTAATAGTATTAACTTTTGCAGCAAAGACCATTTGCTACTTCCAGACTAATTAAATATAGGATGTGTTCATGCAACAATAGGTATAACCCAGGGCTGTCCAAACTCGGTCCTGGAGGCCCGGTGACCTGCAGAGTTTAGCTCCAACATGCCTCAACACACCTGCATGGAAGCTTCTAGTATGCCTAGTAAGACCTTGATTAGCTGCTTCAGGTGTGTTTAATTA
>JAUZSZ010000136.1:6423655-6438125 GCA_034780575.1 Labeobarbus marequensis
GTGGATTATTGTGATGTTTTTATCAGCTGTTTGGACACTCATTCTGACGGCACCCATTCACTGCAGAGCATCCACTGGTAAGCAAATGATGGAATGAAACAAGAAGCAAATTGTGTTATATAATAAGACCTATTTTGTTATCTTTAGAATATAACAAACCATAAAATAAAGTTTATTTTTATTACTCAACTGGTAGAAAATGTCCCTTGCACTCCCAAATTGACTTCTGAATATTACAAAATAAGAATATAAAATATTATTTTCACAACAGATAAACGTACGAGTTTGTCAAAGAGTAAAGTGTATTAATAGATTAATAAAGTGTCCATGTTGCATGTCTATAAATAAAACTGCTGTAAACATAGGCACAGGACCACATGAGGATCCCCAAACATCCGACTTGAATAACAGCACAGAGGAGACATCGATCACTTAAAAATGGCTCAGAGTATTTTTACAAATCCAATAAACGCAGAAGAGTAATGTATGCAGTGTGCCAAACGTCTGTGCTGCTCACTAGGGTCTGGATGGGTCAGGTGTCAGAAAAGAGCAGCATATCTATGAATAACCGCAGCTGAATGTCAGTCTGTACAGGAGACTTCACGACTTCATTGACTTCACTGAGTCTCACCAAACTGGGATGTGAGGACTAGTGTGGCTGAGTGAAACTCATGAAACCTCCTGAGAACATGGCAGGGTTATATTTCAGCTAAAAATCAAAAATAAATGACAAATATTTATAAATATATTTTTTCTTAAATGAACTGCACTCTATTTTATAAAAGATTTTATCCAAAGTGTGATATTTTCTTTTTTTTTTCAAAAAAAAAATAAAAAATAAATAAATAAAAAATATCACTGTAATAACAGTGATACAGTAAATTAGGAAACGACAAAAAATTACAATTTTAAAGCTCATGAGAGTTGCCAAAGAGAAGAATGAGAATTAAAAAAAAAATACAAAAGCAAATATAAAACAATTAAAAAAATAAATAAACAAAACTCTACAGTCACCATTGAGAAGAATGGGAATTTCAAAAATAAAAAATGTAAATATAAAGTAATATTTAAAAAAAACAAACAAAAAAAACATCTTGATTCAAAATCAAAAACAATGTCACAATGTAAACAACCTTCATGGTCCTTATGAAAAATATAATTTCTTATTCTTTTATATTTGGGGAGAAATTTGACCTGGACAAGAGATTCATCTGTTTCTGCAGCCATCATTTCCCAGTGTGCCCTAGCACCGGTCTCTCTGTGTAAATCTAGCGTCTGATAGAGTGGTGTTAGCGGAGAAACCCAATCGGGTGAGGACAGGCAGCTCTGCCGCTCTTGTGATGCGCGTCATGCATACTGGGGCAGGGTGCAGAATTTTCCAGAAGCAGCTGCAGACTTTGTGCCAGCACACAGGGATTCTCTCGCTCTCCTTCTCCTCTTCCACTGCATTGTTGGCAGCGTGCCGAGGCTTACTAGAGCAAAACTCGTCCAGACCCAGTGACACCACCCATCTCTCAGCACACACCCTCATCTGATTCCTGTGAGCTCTGATCCCTCAGCAGGAGCCGTGGAATCACTAAACCACTCCGAGCTCTTGGCCTAGTTTGTGTTCCTCACTTCAAAGGGATGATTAGAGGAGTAGTTTACACACACACACACACAAAAAATACAAATCAGCATCATGATCTACTCATCCTGATATCATTCCAAACACAGCTGCAGTTATTCTGCCCAACACAGAAGGAAAATTTTGACTTTAAAAATCATTTCATAATTCAAACTCAAACTATATTCATATTTGAGTTTGTTGAATTCAAATGAAAATTCTAACTCAAAACTCACTTAAATCTGAATTAAAACTGGTTAATAACAGCATATACAGATTTAGAACAATAACAAGTTCAAAATTCAAACTCATTCACATTCAAAGCTCAAACTCACATTCAAACTAATTAATAACAGCATACAGGTTTAGAATAATGACTATTTCAAAATTTAAACTGAAATTTGAATTCAAAACTCAAATTGAAACTTGAACTCAGACTCATGCTTCAAAACTCAAACATGAATTCATATTCACTTTCAAAATTCAAACTCGAATTTAAATTCAAAATTTTCATGTGAACTTAAAACTCACTTAAATTCAAAATTCAAATTCAAACTGGTCAATAACAGCATACAAGTTTAAAATAATGACAAGTATTATAATTCATATGAAATGAATTTGAGTTTGAATATTCAAATTCAAAATTCAAACTCCAATTCAAATTCAAATTGAATTAAAAATGGTTATTAACAGTATACAGGTTTAGAATAATGACAAATTCAAAATTCAATCTCAAATTTAAATTCAAAATTTTAATGTGAACTCAAAATTCTCTTAAATTCAAAATTCGAATTGGTCAATAACAGCATAAAGTAATGACAAATATTATAATTCAAATTCAAAACTCACTCAAACTCAAATTCATTTCACATTCAAATTCCAAATTCAATCTCAAATTTAGATTAAAAAATCTAAATCAAACTTTTGAAAGCCAAATTCAAAATTCTAATTTAAACTGGTTATTAACACATACAGGTTTAGAATAATGACAAACTCAAAACCCGAAACGCACTCAAAATGAAATTTTAATTCAAACTGATTAATAACACCATACAGGTTTGGAATAATGATTAATAGAATCCTTTAAACATTTCTTTTGTAATTCTTTGTGTAAAAGGTTAGTCTCTGTGACAGTCTCCACGTGGTTGTAGGTTTTATCATTTCAAGTTACGAAACTCTAGAGAAGTGACTCAACCAATGGTGTACTTTAGTCCCAGTGAAAGCACTGAGTAGCTGTGATCTCAGCCGAAGCTCTCTGAACTCGTACACCTGTGAACAGCTCCAGAGGCTCCGCCCACACGCCGCTATTTTGGGTTCTCTTCGTGCCTTGTGATTGTGTAATGCTCTTGAGGCTTCACGAGCTTCTTTTGAGAGCACACCTGTTAGTGGCATGCGATGACAGAGCTCTATGAGCGCCTATTTATTATTTTAAAAAAACGCCTTTTTTGTTCTATATTTCAGTCTTCTTGGCCTTTTGATACTTTTTAAAGCAAAGCTGTTACTCATATTCAGATCTGAGCAGCATACACTACCAGTCAAAGATTTTTTTATGTTTTTAAAGAAGTCTCTTCTGCTCACCAAGCCTGCATTTATTTGATCCAAAATACAGCAAAAGCAGCCCTATTGTGAAATAATTTTTTACTATTTAAAATAACTGCTTTCTATTTGAATATATTTTAAAATGTAATTGATTTCTGTGATCAAAGGTAAATTTTCAGTCTTCAGTGTCACATGATCCTTCAGAAATCATTGCGTATTTGCAGCTCAAGAAACATTTATTATTATTATTATTATTATTATTATTATTATTATTATTATTATTATCATCATCATCATCAACAACATTTAAAACAATTGAGTACATTTTTTCAAGATTCTTTGATGAATCTTAGATTTTTTTGGTAAAGAATGTATAGAAATTAATACTTGTATTAAGCAAGGATGCTTTAAATTGATCAAACGTGATCATAAAGACATTGATAGTGTTACAAAAGATGTCTATTCCAGATAAATGCTGTTCCTCTGAACTTTCTATTCATCAAAGAAAACTGAAAAAAATTCTACTCTGCTGTTTTCAACATAATAATAATAATAATAATATTAAATGTTTTTTTGGGCAGCAAATCAGCATATTAGAATGATTTCTGAAGGATCGTGTGACTGGAGTAATGATACTAAACATTTAGCTTTGATCACAGGAATAAATTACATTTTTAAATATATCCAAATAGAAAACAGTTATTTTAAATAGTAAAACTATTTCAAAATTTGGTCCCACTTTATATTAGGTGGCCTTAACTACTATGTACTTACATTTAAATTAATCATTTGATACAATGCACTTATTGTGTACACACGTTTTTACATTGTACTTATATTTTTAGAAACACCTATATGTAATTACATCTGTAATTAATTTCTGTAATTACATTTATAATTACACTGTTGACCCATCTCTTACACCTTAACCCACCTTAAACCTACCCATACCACCAAACCTGTTCTTAACCTTACCCATATCCACCTCAATAGCAGCAAAAGTGTTTTGCAATACAGTATGAACACAGTAATTATATTGTACTTATTTTTTGATGTAAGTACATAGTCGTTAATGCCACTTAATATAAAGTGGGACTGGATCATGTGACACTAAAGAGTAATGATGCTGAAAACTCATCTTTGCACACAGAGTCTGAAATTTTCACGTTAAAAAATAAATACGACTTCACATTGTGTCAATCATGTTTACAGACTGCCTCCGAAACATTCATCTGTTATAAAAAAAAATCACATCAGGTTCAGTTTTCTGCATTTTCGCATCCATAGCAAGCATTTTGATAGGAAAGGATGTCAAATACAAAAAAACTCATACGAAAATGTGTGCAAGGAAGGACCTTAAGAATAAATGACATTTTAAAATGTATTATGAATAGAAAACCATTATTTTAAAGTGTTAATATATTTCACAATATTTCACAAAATGTAATATTATATCCAACACATCTGAACTTCTTGGTGGGAATAACCCAGCTGTTATTCTGTCCTCTAGTTGAATTTGAAAAGCACACCCAACAGCTATCAGATCAACACTAGTTTAAAACTGTATGTTCTCTGATCTGTTTTTATACGTGCTCTAAAATTACTATTTGGGTGCATAACTACCTCTCTCTCATTATTATTAGTAACATGTAACTGAAGATTGTCTATATTTACACCCAGTGGATTGTACTCACGCCAGTATGTCTGTTGTAAAGTGGTAAACACCTCAGAGTATAAGCTTGGCGTCCCTTTACACAGTCCGCCGCATTAAGGACTTGTTATTGTCATGGTTTTTGTAGGATTAGTCAGTTCCTGGGGAATGTGACACTCAGTCCCACACCATCTCCCACATAACTGCGAAGCAGCTTTGAGAAGCATCCTTTTTATTTATATACATGGTGAAACCGTAGAGGCTGTCGGGTGTAATAAATTCCAGGGTGTAAGACTCAGGGCAGACGTGGAAGTGCTGGGTCATGTTGCTCATGGACACTGACCAACGGGAGGTGGTGGTAACTTGCTCGAAGTGACGAGAAGGCCACCGGGGTTAACTGACGTGAGAGAAACTGAGGCAAGTGTCCAGATTGCTCTATTCCCAGGCCGATGGTGTCTGGTTCATTTGAGGTTTTAGTCCTAGATTTCCATTTTTGATCATGAACTTCTGTGCAAGTGTTGGATTCATCATGTCAGTCATTACTGATTGCATGGCTACTGATTCTCAAATATAATCAAGAAAGGTTTCATGTTCATATGTTAGCTAATCATATTTTCTGAGACTGAAATATAATATCATGAGTATGTCTCTCATCCTAACCACTGGAGTTTCCTTATGTCCTCTTTTTATACTCAATGGAAATAACCCCTCTTTAGAACACTGGAAAAGTTGTGAATCGTAATATACAGTTTGATCAAAAAGAAATTAGTAATATTGTGAAATTATTACAATTTAAAATAACTGTTCTCTATTTTAATATATTTTAAAATGTATTTATTGTTGTGATGACGAAGCTGAATTTTCAGCATCCATTACTCTTCAGTGTTGGTTATATATGTAGACAGCTATGAAAACAAATGATTATCTGATTGATCAGTCAGAATCAAGTATTTCAGAGCATAGTAATACTATTACTGTGTAAAACTTGCATTACTTGTACTTATATTTAAGAGGATAACCATAAAAAGTGAATGCTGGAATAATAATGTCTCAGTTTTCTTTGGAGCTAACAGGTTATATTTTGAACTAATGCATCGCGTACTCAAACTGAGGTTTTTTGAAATGTCACAGCTCTCAAAACAAGTGGAGATTTTTGTTGTTACATCTTCAGATGAAAGCTAACTGTCTCTGAGGTTGGAAAGAGACCCAGAAAGGTGAATCCTGGGTGTTGTCAGCCTGTTTTCGTCTTCACATCATCTCTCATTAGGTTATTTGTAGGCAAGACACAGCCGCTGAAGTCTGTAATCAGTTTTACACATACTAACTAGATTAGGGTGAAGTCTAAACCTTCTGATTAATGGGTCACAAAGATGTGAGACCCAGTGATTCGCTATTTATCTGTAGTGCATGACTATTGTTGTCATCCGTGTAAGTGAGATGTGTTCCTCGTGTTTAATCATACCGTGCCTCAGGAAAATGACCTTGATTTACTTCTACATATGTTCTCTGGGACATTTCACTGGGGAAAACATTGTTGAAAGTACATCCTGACTGGGGAAAACAAGCGCAGGCTGTCAAAAAATTTCCTTCAGAAAAACCCTGGAGGAGTGTATGTCTGTTTTTGGAGGAGAGATGTTTGTAGTCTGTTTCTGTCAAGGATGCAACCACATTCTGGATTGAGAGGGACCAAATATAATAGTAATTTAAGAATGAACCATTGTAATACACATATTGCTCAATGAATAACTTGAATATTATGGGTAACGTCCATAGTTTCCAATGGAAATGCAAGATGCACCATAACAAACATAACTGTGAGGATGCCAGACATTAGCTCTGTTCCAAAACCTGTTGTGCTGCCTATAAACTTAACTGGATAAATGTAATGCTTCCTTGTTATTTAGTAACAATGAGGCATCTTAGAGGTCAGCAATTGTGGTGCCTATTGTTTAAAACTGCCTCCGGAGTTCAAAGTATGTAAAGTTTTAGAATATTTATTTATTTTTATTTTGTAACTATATTCATACATTTGGATTAGATTATCTATTTAAATTTATTTATTAGAGTTTTTATTAAAATTAATTAAAATTTAAATGTATTTTTAAAGGGATAGTTCACCCAAAAATGAAAATCATTAATCACTTACCCACATGTTGTTCCAAACCCATAAGACTTTCGTTCATCTTTGGAACATGAATTAAGATATTTTTGATGAAATTTGAGAGCTTTCTGAACCTGCATAGACAGCAACGGAACTACCATGTTCAAGGCCCAGAAAGGTAGTAAGGACACCGTTAAAACATTCCACGTGACGTCAGTGGTTCAACCTTAATTGTTGCACATTCACAACAGTACCACAACTCATGCGTGTTCATTCCTCTGCTTGTAAACAAGGAGCAGTGCATCCGTGTTCTACATCAGAACGCTGACTCCTGCATCAGCAGTAGTAAAAACACATGCGTGTTACTGTTGTGAATGTGCATCGAAGACTGACACAGAAGAGAGTTTTCTGAGCACGCACAAAGTATTCTCGTGGCTTCATAAAATTACGGTTGAACCTCTGATGTCACATGGACTATTTTAATGATGTCCTTACTACCTTTCTGGGCCTTGAAAGTGGTAGTTGCGTTGCTGTCTATGCAGGGTCAGAAAGCTTTTGGAGTTAATCCAAAATATCTTAATTTGCGTTCCAAAGATGTATGAAGGTCTTATGGGCTTGGAATGACATGAGTGTGAGTAATTGACCGTTCGCAAAGAGCTTTATTGACAGGCGATCTGACCAATCAGAATGCGGATATTGCGTGCCACTGCTGCTATCTGCCATCTTGCCCGACAGCTACGGCCGGTCTTCATAGAAATCCATGTTAAAATGGGGTAAAAAAGATTGACTGAATTGAAACCTTTTCATTATAACTAAATATAAAAATGTATGCAGGGTTAAGCTGTGGTGTTGTTGGCTGCCACATTAGTGGCAATAAGCTAAGGAATTCCTTTAAAGTACTTGTTTTAACTACCAGAAAACCTGTCATGTCCGGCGCTGTATACATGGCTTGCAGCGCTTGAGTTAAATACTGAGTGTTAAATAATAAAATATGTTAAACGTGTGCTCTTTTCATTCTGTGGACAAAATCCCGTGAACTTCGCCCCGATTGGGAGCTTTAAATGCATATGTGCGCCCATCTGTTTTCAATGCAGCTAACCTCGCGTTGCTTCACTATCCTCCCACTCAGTAAACTTTGACAGGTCCTTTACAATTACTGCAAAAAAACAGTCACTGCTACACTCTAAAGTGATGATACTATTGCGACGTGCTTTTTTTTTAAAACCATTTTCATAGGTTTCACGTTATATTGTTGGATCGGAAAATATGTAAATGCACATGCCCAGTAGCTACAGCTGTATCCCTTCTAGCCTTAACCACAAATCAGACAGGAGAGTAGATTAACTTCGGTGGACTTAAACTTGAAAAATGATGTGTTCCGCAGTTGAAATAAAACACTTTCTGATGTTTATTCATGTTCATTTCATGCTTTACATAAATATGAAAAGACGATCGGTTCACGAGTTTGAATTGAGGCAATACAGTGATCTGGCACGACACATTAAAGAGCCGCAGAGTGGTATTTATTGTTTGAATTTCTTCTGAAATGACACAATTTAAAAGCTGAGGGTCCTGAGACCTTGTTTCGGTCTTCTCTGTCGGTATGTTGTCAGGTTCCTCTTTGCTCTGCAATGTATTTTTAGCTGTGTGAGAACATGTGTAGTGTGAGAGTGGCATTGATGGTCGGCGATGGCAACAGTAACTAAGGAGGGTGGGTCTTTGCGAACGGTCAATTAATGACAATTTTTTTATTTTTGGGTGAACTATCCCAATCACACAGATTCCTATTGACCCAGCTGGAATTTGTCCATGACATTTCACAGAGCAATGGTAAATGTAACCACACCTAAGTTACATTGATGGTGTCCCATTCCATGCGGGGTTTGTACCGGAAACCTTCAAACGTTACTTCTGTAGGTCTTGAACAATATTTTTAATTTTCTTTTTCTTTTTTCTCTCTTACAGCTATGTGCCTCTTGCATGTGGGTAATGTACAGTGATGGTGCCTTCTCAGACCCACGTGATGCTCAAGTGGCAGGAGCACCTGAACAGCTCCTGGGCAGCAGAGGACAGCGTTCAGACAGCCACACGGCACGGAGCGGCAGCTCTCTATGCAAAACTGGTCTACAACAAGGAGGTTGTGGGCTTGGCCCAGCCAGTGCAGGACCTAATGGGTCCACGCTTGCCTGACTTCCAGTACGAATCCAGCGCTGAGGAGGAGAAGGAGGAATATCTGTCTGCGCTGCTCCATAGTCAGCGATGCCTTGCCCACCGCATGCTGGCGAGGACCCCCTTTGCCCTATCCCTGCACCACAGACTGGTAATCCTCCAGAGGGTGTTCTACGCCCTCCATAGCAAGTATCACGACCGTTTCCGAGCTCCGCTGCCTCCCCAACCCTCATCCTCCAGTGCAGAAGGGGGCGCTCTGGAGTCGGTGTCTGAGCCTTGGCCAACAGGCAGTTCCCGTTCAAAGTCGGGCACAGATGTTCTTATCGAAATGGGAGTCCGGACTGGGTTGAGTCTCCTTTTCGCCCTACTGAGGCAAAGTTGGCAGCGGGGGCGTCTTGAGAACCCGCCGGACGTTGCTCTGTGCAATGAGGTATTAGCCACTGCGTCTTCAGTCCTGGCCGCCCTGCCTCCTCTTTCCTTGGCCAATGAGAACAAGATCCCAACAGTGGGGCTTGACTGTCTTACACAAGTTGGAGACTTCCTAAAGAAGACGGCGGTCAGCGGGTCCGGGGCTGATCGGGCGGGTCGCAGGCTATCCCTGGAGCTTCTCCTCTCATTAGCCTTACAAAGAGGATCCTTGCGCTTCCTTCTGGAGTGGGTGGAGGTGGCACTGGCTGCCTCCGCTTCCTCCACCACGTCTGAAACAGTCGGAGTGGGCTATGAGCTGATCCATCAAACTCTGCAACAGATGCGCCAGCACATGGTGTGTTCCTGCACCGTGCGGTTGACCTAGTGGTCATGCTAATAGCATGAGTGAAGTAATATACAGTGATACTAATGGGCTCTAATATAGAAAGCTGTGCCTCTTTCAAATGTAGAGAGGGTATAGGGTTACGGCACTGAGGCTAGGCTAACGATTTCCTCCATTTGTTCATCCCTCCCTCGACACTTAAAGCAAATCGTTTTTGCTAATTGCTACTGCTTATACATTACGGCCATACAGTAGTTTACCATTATTCTGTATTCCTCTCATGGAGGGCAGGAATGATTTGAACATTTCTCCTTGCTCTAAATAAGATTGTGGCTTTCATTTGACCGGGAGCTCTTGGCCGTCTTCCCAGCTCTGAAAGTCGCCTGAGCCACACCAGACCTGCCATGTGCCGTGCTCTAATTTATTAATGTTTTAATCAATGGGAAATATGTCTAATTCAAGGCTTTAGTGCTTGAAGTTCAGCAGAACTTGTTCCCTGTACTAAAGGAACCGTTTGTTTAAAGATTTTCCTATCTTTAAATTAATTAATTTCCTTTCATGCTAATGTCACCCGGACCACTGGATAATGCTAACCAATAGACAAATAGTGATTTAGATGATGCGTTTTTAGCTAACTTTGGCGTTCAGGTCACTTTCACCTCAAAAATCCTACTCTACGTTTTTTTCTCTATGAATCTTGTGTTGTAATCACTTATGGAAGTGACTTGGGTTGCTGTTTCACTTTGTGTTCATATAATTTAATCGACCATCTGAATGGGTGGTGTTAGAGAATTTAAAAACATAAATGCACGCTTTTATTTTAGAATCATATTAACCAGCCATTACCAAGATATCTTGGAAAGAGTCCATCATCTGGAACACATTGTGTCCTATTCTAAGCATTATATTTACCCTATCCATTCCTTAATGCATGCTATTGATCTGATTGTAAACGGCAATATTTGTGCATATGTTTAATTTATTTTCCAATTTATGACCTTGTAATTCTTAAAGGAATAGTTCACCCAAAAATTTTGTCATCATTTACTCACCCTCATGTCGTTCCAAAATTGTATGAGTTTCTTCTTTATGTTGAACTTAAAAGAAAATATTTTGAATAATGCTCATAGTCAAACAGTTGATGGACCCTATACAAGAACGAAACAGCTGTTGGTCCCCATTGACTTCCATAGTAGGGAAAGAAATACTATAGAAGTCAATGGGGATCATCAACTGTTTGATTACCAGCATTCTTCAAAATATCTTTTATGATCAACATAAGAAAGAAACTCATACAGGTTTGCAATGAGGGTGAGTAAATGATGACATTTTTTCCTTTTCATTTTTGGGTAAACTATCCCTTTAATGTAAAATTTAGTTTAATTGCCTAATAAAAGGACAAACTGTGCAAGATATCAAGGTCACATACTAAATATACAATTTAATGCCACTGACACTGAAGGAATAGTTAATCAAAAGCGAATGCAAATTTAGAGAAATTTAGCATTACATGACTTGATCACCAGTGGAAACTCTGCAGTGAAATGGGTGCCATCAGAATAATCCACACATCTCCAGGCCATCAGTAAATGTGAAGCAAAAAACTGCATGTTTGTAATAAAAAAATCCACCAAGATGTTGACCTACTGGTGAGCAAGTGATAGTATGCTAAATTTCTTCAAATTTTTTTCTGATGAAGAAATAAACTCATCTACATCTTGGATGGCCTGAGGGCGAGTGCATTTTCATCAAATTTTCATTTTTGTGTGAACAGCAGACACAGATCAAGTCAGGTTAGACAGGGTACCTGTGTAGAATCCAGATTATGACTTTGTTTGGCATCTTTTCCTTCAGGGAACAGAAAACATGTTTAAAACATTAGAGCCCAGACCTGAAAAGCTTTTGTGATATGACTGATTGCAATCCTGATGTTCTGCCATGATAAAAATACACATCTCAAGTTACCTTCAGTAGAGTGACTGCCATGTTCCCTCTGTAATTCAGACACAACCCTTTACTGATGACATTCACAACTGATCACAGGACCACAATCAGCTACAGGAGAGGAAAATGACTGCCTCATAGCCTTAATTTAAATGTCATCCCCTAAAGAAACTCACTGTTAGTGGCTCTGACAAAGGTTTCTCAGTCTTTACCGATCCTGCTTTGGTCCGGCTAATCCCTGCTGATGGGGGTTTCTGCATTTGGAGAGAAAAACACTATGATAATCAAAAACATCATCTATAAATTTTAAATTCAACATCATAAATCTCCCAACAGTATGTGTATCTCATGCATATGTGTTAGAAGTAAGAAAATTTAATTTTACATATGCATGAATTATTCACATGAGCATGAGAATCAGTATTCCTCTCAATCGACAGCTGCATAAGAACATTAAATTTAATCAAATTGTTTTCCATCATTGCAGAGAAGGAGACAGCAACACCAATCATTATCAAGTTGCTGGGTATTAGGATGGCTCTAATTAAAGTGTACTGCGATTAGCGTTAAAGACTCTAGATGGCAGTAAGATCAATAAACAGATGAAGTTAGTTTGAGTGCAGCAAACCAATGACCTTTTCGGCTGCTGTTAACTGCCTCTCCTGTCTTGGATTATAAATACTTGAATTTGACTGCGAATATGCATGCAAATGCATTAAACAGTTAAACCGTCAGCTAAATGTCAATGTTACCTGTTGGATCTTCTGTGAAACAGTGGCAGTTTCTTTAGCTGAAAACAAAATTGGGAGAAATGTTTTTGTACATGATGTTTCAGTTTTTAAACGCACATTTCAACTAAGCATTTTTTGCATTGCTGCATTGTATAATAAGCATCTTTCAGTGACCTAAGTGACCTTTGTGATTTGCTTGGAATAAACCTTTCTCTTGGAAAGGCCTCTCTCTTTGAATAAAACAGTTCTTGGAAAAGGAATACAGACCAGTCAACTCTTGAAAATGATTTCCTTTTAGTGTTAGGATATGAGAAGATTGTGAGCACAGCTGGATCTGAATCTATCAGGCACTTCTCATAAATGACATGATATTACCCTGAAATGAGAGTGTGCTGGTTGATACAGCAGGTCTAAATTTAAATCTCAACTGACCTGCCGCCTTCAAGAGCAAGTTCAGTAATTGCTACATGTAAGGATAACAAGACCACCATTTTGCACTGCCTTTCTGAAAAAAAACAGCTTTGCTGGTCACAAGATTATATGGTGATCTGACATGGTGAAATAACATTTCATTCCACTTTATAAATGTATAGTGCTAGAAACCAGGAGAAAATGTTTGACAAGGAACACGTTACCTTTAGTGGTTTTTTCCAATGCATGCTGCACAAGTGTGATCAAGTCTTGTTTCTGACTTAGTCTGGCGTAGTGGTAAGCATCATGTCCATTAAGGTCTACTGCAGAAACATCTGCCTTAGTCTTCAGGAGAATCTCCACTGCTTCTTTACAAGAGCTCTCACAAGCTAAGATTAGCGCAGTCCTAGTCGGAACACACACAAATACAGAACATAAAATAAGGGAAAAAGTCAGAAAAAACAGAACAGAGAAACAAAGATCGATCAGCTGATGTGGCAATAATAAGGTCAATCAAAATGATTCTTTCTGCAGTGTCTTTACTTGCATGAGCTTTATCTAAATGACTCATCCGAAGGATGGTGCTTTTTACAGTATAGTGGCCCCGTCACTATACTGGAGCACTAGGACCCACACAGACCACAGGGTGAGCACCCCCTGCTGGCCTCACTAACACCTCTTCCAGCAGCAACCTAGTTTTCCCAGGAGGTCTCCCATCCAGATACTGACCAGGCTCAACCCTGCTTAGCTTCAGTGAGCAACCGGTCTTGGGCTACAGGGTGATATGGCTGCTGGCTCTCAAATATACTTTACTATATTGATAGTAAAAATCGGTCTTTACTTTAGTGTGTAAAAGTAACATAATTTGCTTTTCTATACTAAAGCATCCCCAAAATGTATTTGGACACTTCAGTCACACTTGGGTTTTTTGAATGTATTTAATTAATATGATTTATTCTATTTAATTAATCTATTTATTTTTTTAATTACTTAAATTGTTTGTTTATTTATTTTAGTGGATATATGTAAAAGTGTTTGCCCATCATTTACTTTCATTGATATAATATTATAGTTTTTGTTTACATTGAATTAAATTTAGTTTTTTTGTTTTAATTTTAGTTTTAGCAATTTTGTTGTGTTTATTTATTTATTTATTTTTTCAATGTTTATGTAGTTTTTATGAAATTTTAGTTTATTTAATTTAAACTTCAACTAACAAAAAATGTAAATGTTTCCCTGGAAACTAGCTGAATTAAAATGTGTTTTTATTTTATTTTATTTCAGGTAATTATTGTTTTTAGGGGTTTATTTTTATTTTTTATATTTTATTTAATAGTAATAACCCTGCTGAGAAGCTGAAGACCTCAGCAGACCTCTCCATTTGCTCTCCATTTAATCTCATTACCATCTAGGAGAAACTGTTGAGGATTTTTTTTTTTATTGATTGGATGTTGAAAAGTGAGTGTTGCATATCAGAACTGAAGATTTGTGTTGTCATCTGAAAAGAAAGATGAAGCAAGCATTGAAGAAGTCATTCTCACTGCATCATAATGTTCACAATAAGAAC
>JAUZSZ010000136.1:6511098-6521327 GCA_034780575.1 Labeobarbus marequensis
TTCTTGGTCTGATTGACTGTTGTGTTTGTAGGTGAGCAGCTGCAGCTGGAATTCAGAACAAGGTCTGTTGGCCACTGGCTCAAAGGACGGGACTGTTCGACTGTGGGCCGTAACTCCAAACACAGCAGAACTGCAGCACACACACACCTGCAGCGTCAGGTGAGACTCTGTTTTTTTGTCTCTTTGATTAGGAAAGGGAGGAATTCCAAATGATTCCTGGGTCTGTTGGGAAATAATTTTTCTGTTGAATGAGACTGAAATGGATGCTTTGGGCGCTGACAGTTGTGTGTTTGTGTGTGGTCTCTGCAGTGAGGATGCTCAGAGCTCAGATGGTTCAATGGGATCTCATCTGCTGTCCGCTGTATCGTGGAGTGCAGGGGGAACTCTACTGGCCGCCTTCCAGAACAAACTCCTCAACATCTGGACCGTCAATGGTCAGACCAGCATCTTGCTGTCACATTTACACACACACACACACACACACACACACACACACACACACACACACACAGCAACTACTGCTGCCAGATCTTCTATGTAATCAAATGGGCATAAAGTAATTTATAACTGATTGTAAGAGCAAGTTAACTTGAAGACAATATGAATGAAAAATTATCTCTATTTACCTATTAATTGTTTTTGGACTTATTGTACACAATACATCAGTGCATGTTATTCATCAGTGTTATTCTGAAGAAAAAAAAAGTTTGTTACCATAATCTTGCATCAAAGTAACTTTATTTGCATCTGAAACAATGTGTTTGCTGATGTAACCAGTGATAATTTAGTATATGTATACACTATAATAGTATTTCTCAATTGATTTATGAATTATATTATGTACTATTATAGCATTTACTAATATTCTGAATATGTTTGAATTAGCTTTTATTGGTAACACTTGCCTTTAAGTATAATGCATTATAAAAGTAGATTTAATGCATTAATAATCCCTTTATAATGCATTGTACAATCTTGTGAATAATTGTAACCACAGTTAATACATGATAACACCTATCAATTCATTTTTACACTATGCATTTTAAATTTGGTTATAATTATTTACGACAAGATATAATGTATTACAAAGCACATTATGAATAATTATAATGCATTAAATACTTTAATAACCTTTATAATGCAGTATACATAAAGGCTTTAAGTAAAGTGTTACTCCTTTATTTTTATTTTCAAGTTTTATTTTAAGTTTTAGTAATTTTGCTATGTACTTTTTTAAATTTTTGTTAGTTTTCTAATATTTCTATTTTGCTTTAATTATATTTATCTCATAGTTGTTGTAATTGTAGTTCGTAAAACTTACTTCAGTTACATGTCAAGACTACTTTTAATTTCAGTTTACTTTTTTTAAAAAAATTAATGTTTCATCTAATATGTAATTTTAATTTTATTTTAGCTTTATTTTAATTGCCAAAAATAATTTTTAATACTTTCAGGCTTAGTTTTAGGTAACATCAGCAGCACTGGATGTAGTGTGGTTGGGGGAAAAAAGTATTTATGAGATATTTATTTAAACAGAAAAATATTAAAATTAATTTTAATTTTTTTTTATATATATATATATATTTTTTTTTAAACGTGAGTGATGCATGCCTAGGCAAAAGTTGCCAGTAAGATGCTTTGATAGTGTGTTCTGTGGGATGTTTTTCACTCATTTTATCAACTTTATTAGTGGTACTAATAATTTCATAGCCTGACATTCAAAATCCAGGCAAGTCTTGGTGGACAAAAACAGTATATTATGTGCATCTTCAAATATCCTGGACAAAGTGGTTGTATTATACCTGTTTGTGTTTTTATTCTTTCCTGTAGGTACTCAGGCGCACATCGAGGCTCAGTCCTCCTGGGTCACTGCGCTCTCGTGGGTTCAAACCTCCACTCCGTTCCTCAGTCAGGAAGCCTGCAGTCAGGTCAGCACTCCTGAGAGTCTGCTGGTGGGCCGGTTGGATGGCTCCCTCTGCTGGCTGGAGGTCACAGATAACTTGAGGGTGGAGCAAACAGAGCTCACTCACTGCTACAGGAAAGAAGGTTGGTCCTTAAATGTGCTGAAGATCTCTGTTTTAATGTGTGTTCATTAACTCAGTGGTGAATGACTATCACTGTGTTTTTTAGCACCTCAGTGCCTGGCCTGGTACAGTGTTGATAAACCCTTTGCCGTGGGCTATCCTGATGGCAAAATTCTACTAGCAACAGCAGAGAGCTACGAAATCGACCCGCCTATTCTGCTAACAGCATTTCCTGTGAGTATGGAGTCCTCAAAACAAAGACAAACACTTAATTTGCCAATAATGATGGTCTGGTCAATACTTATGTCAGGTTAGCAAATAAATAATTTATTTGGACTAATTAAAATTGTTTGTTTGTAAGCATTTGTAAGACAATGGAGTGGAAGTGATATGAATCATAAGCAACACTATTTTTAGAATCAGTTTTACACAAAAATGGCATAAAATATAATAAGTAAATTAATATAATTTAATCAGTGATGGTGATGAACAGTACTGTATATAAAATATAAAGTAGTATTTAAATAGTGTGTGTGTATGTATGTATATATATATATATAGATATATTTCACTTTTTTACTAAATTAATGCTTTTATTCAGCAAAGGTGCATTAAATTGATCAAAAGTGATAGTAAAGACATTTATTAATGTTACGAAAGATTTGTGTTTCAAATAAATGCACAAATACTTTTCTCACAAAATAATTATTAGCAAAAATATTAAGCAGCTCAGCTCTTTTCAACAGTTGTGTAATAATAATTATAAATAAATAATCATTAATAATGTTTCTTTATCTCCAGTTCAGCATATTAGAATGATTTCTGAAGAATCATGTGACCCTGAAGACTGGAGTAATGATGCTGAAAATTCAGCTTTGATAAAAAAAATTCAGCTCAGCTTTTTTGTTTTGAGAGTAACATGCTTTTATGTTCACAGGAGAGTGTGAGTGGGCTCAGGTGGGACCCTACCGGTCATCTGCTGCTGTCTGTGGGCCGCTCTGAGGTGGTGAAGATCTGGGGTCGTGCCAGTGGTGCGTGGGTCACCCTCCACTCTCTGTTCCACTCAGGCACCGTCAACACGGCCGAGTGGTGCCCTCTGCCTGGGAGAGGACTGGAGCCTCGTCTTATGATGGCAGTGTAAGTGTACTTAATAATCATTACAGCGATTTTCAGAACCAGATGCCCACCTACTTTAGTATTTAGCAGAATTTTGGGGTTGTTCTACTCATCTCACTCAAAAAATCCATTTACGTTTAGAATTCTTAAAATGGCAATGAAATAGAAACAGTGTTATTTTATAGCATTGAGATGTTTTTACGGTTTTTGTTAATATTGAGATTTTTAACAATATTTTCTACCTTCATATTAATTTTAGTTTTAAGTTTTAGTAATTTTCTGTCTTTTTTTTGTCTTAAAAGCAAAAAAACTTTTAATTATGTCTGTATAGTTTTTATGAATTTTTATTTCAGTTTTAGTTTAATTTATTTTAGGACATCAAGTTAAACTAAATAAAATAAGAAATGTTGCATAGGAAGTTTTTTTTATATTTTATTTTATTAAAGTAACTAACCTTTTTTTTCAGCTATAATAACCCAAGTAGCAACGGATGTTTTCTTCAAAATTATGACATAAATCAGAGTGTAATGAATTAAAAAAAGAAAAAAAAAAAACCATAGCTTGACATTTTAATTGAACAATACAATTTAAAATTGTATTAAAAATGACAAATGCACAGGTAAATTGTTCATAATAAGAGCTATGACATTCATTTACATAATAGATAGAACAGAAGTAAAACCTAAAGGTCATAGAAAGGGTGGAAAATAGACGAAAATGTGTAAAATCACAACGACTTTGGTGGAAGAAACATTAACGTTATAAGTGAGAATCAAATCATGTAGTCTTAAAATGTTACAAAAGTGTATAATATGGCACTATTATTATTTTTCACACCATTAACATGAAGAATGGGTACAAGATATCTCAGAGGAGAGCTTTAAATGAGTACTTCATGAAGTATTTTTAGTATATGTAGACATTTAGCTGTTATATTGGTACTCAAGGATGCACAGGAGTCTAATCCATCATCTAAATGTTAAGATTTTCCTTTATTTCCTCAGTGGATGTCAAAATGGCCTCCTGTATGTGTGGACTCTTCCTCAAGGGGGCGCTAATGTCTCAGTGCCCAATTTCCTCACCCCGTCTACCAGCCAAGACACGAACTGTGCCATCAAGGTCAGATTTATCATTATTTATCTGTTTTTTGGAAGAAAATTTACTTGGAGTAAATCAAGCCTTCTTATTTATTACCTGTTTAATCTCACTTTTTAATTCACTTTCGCTTTGTTAGATTAATTGTCACTAAAGGTTTTTTGGAGTTTGTTAGCGTTTGTGTTTTTTGTGTTTTAGCAGGGTAATGCCAAATGTGTGTTCCGGCTGAGTGGACACATTAACGCGGTAAAGACCCTGTCATTTTGTCCCAGTGGACTTGCGCTGGTGTCTGGAGGAATCGGAGGGGTGCTCAACATCTGGTCTCTCAGGGTAAGCCACATGTTTCTTATTAGTTTTTCTTTGCTTAGCTTTGCAAAACTCCTGTTTTTGATTGTAAACATACTCCCCTATGTTCTAGGATGGTTCAATCCTGCAGACTGTGGTTACAGGAATGGGCTCTGTGGTTTGTACCACCTGGATACCACACTTAGGGGTGACCGCTTGTTCTGGAAGATCAAAGGTACAGAACACTTTCTGAAAAAGTGTTTAATTCAATTAATGTTTCATTAAAAATTTGTAAGTAATGTTTCATTCTGTTTCTCCTATCTCAGGATGTTTTGCTAATTCGCTGTACCCCAGACTGGATCTCTCAGAATCACGTTCTGGCCTCCTGCCGTTCTGTTCTACGCAGTCAGGGCATTCTGGGATTGAATCGTGCCCCCTGCATGGCCGTCTTTCTTGAGCGTCTTCCCACACTGCTTCAGGAGCAGTACAGCTATGAGAAGGTACATATAGTTTTTCATTAAAACAGAAAACTCAAAATTCACTACATTTATTGTCCATGTAATGAGGTATATTTTGCTGTCTTCATGTTGTGGCTGCTAAATGTTAAATATTACATATAAATCTATTCTATTTTCTAAAAAAAAAAAAAAAAGAATAAATAAATAGACACACTAAAGACAAGGGGAAACAGTCTTCTATATATCCGCACTGTACTGTTTTATTTTCTATTTATAATTTTTTTAATTGTATCGGCCAATAAAATACATTTTAAATTACATTTTAAAAAATTCTAATATTGTGCCATTGTTAGATAAGTGTTTATGAGCACTTATAAAAATAAGTGGCAAAATATAGTAGTATACAAAATTTTACAAATTTAGAAAATATTAGAATTGTCATCAAATATCAAAACGAAAGATTTTATATAACTTTTACTGTTGTTAGAGTTTTTTTAATTTATTTTTGATTTGTTTGTAAAATGCGTTTGTTTGTAAAGATTCAAGTAATCTTCATTATTATCATTTTAAATGTTATTCTTAAGTTCGCCATGAATATAGCCTTTGATGCTGATATGGCATTCAATGAAAAATAATTATAACTCCACTACATTTTGTTTTGTCCATTTAAATTCATTTGGAGAATGCTTATGGGTAGATTTTGGTCATTAAATATGCAGTCAAATCTGTAATCATAAGTGTGCTTTGTGTTGAAATGAGTTCTTATGTTAGCAACATTAAACTCTTGAAGTTTTCTAGAATAGAAATACATAGAAGTACACTATAGAAATGACATAACTGTATTTATAAGTTATGTCATTTCTATAGTGTTATGTTATTCTATACTGACAACTGTATTTGTCAGTATAGAATAACTGACACATACGTATTTGCCTCAGTACATATCCTCTGAATCTAAGTTTCTGCTGCGGCTCAGTTTGTTGTTCTGGCATATTGACTCTTTGCCCAGTTTTGCCGCAGAGTTTCACTTAACAGTCTCTATTAACAGCTCATTACTGTCCTCAGTTAAACAGCAGAGATCTCCTGCGATCTGCAGTCTGCTGAGGAGTTCACTCCAGCTTCTGCGCTGATAAATGAACTGCAGCACTCTGGGTCAAAATCATCTCAGCACCACCTAGTTTTACTACATACTTCATCAAAATATATTTTAAAATATATGAAAATAGATTGTAATATTTCACAGTATTATTGTTTTTACTGCATTTTGATCAAATAAATGCAGCCTTGGTTTAAAAAAAATATACAACCTTAATTTTTCCAAAATGATTTCCATTATAAATGTATTCTCAGTGCATATAGATACTATATCACGTCATATCCCTTCATGTGTTTCTCGCTTCACAGAGTCATGTGATGGCGAGTGATCAGTTGACCCACAGCGCCTTTCTTCAGAGTCTGGCCGCTCTGGCCGTGGGTCTCTTCTTGGATCAGTTGCTGTGCCGTCAGCCCAGACCGCCTCACCACAGCGGGACGGGCCCGGATCAGGACGGGGCTCCTGGATCCTTCTGCCCCTCAGAGTGGAGCTGGCTTTCCACTTATTCAACCACAGTGAAGAGTGCAGAGGCGTTTGCCCGTGGCACCCCCTTCCCAGAATCCTTCATCGCACCCGAGTTCCATCATTCGGGATCCACGGAGTTTACCAAGCCACTGGTAAGATGCAAAGGAGTTAATCCTTGTGAAATATTTGAAGGAATGATATTTTCTGCTTATAATGTTAGTGAAGGTTTTGTGCACCAAAGACAACATCATTTATTCATGACTTTTTTTGACTCGTTTTGACACTTGGAATATTGAATGTGCTGTTTTTGCTGCTTTACTTTTAAGAAAAGAAGAAATGCATAAAGATTAAAACAGGATGGAGTCAAATAATTAAAAATAACAGACTAAGTATGCATAAAATAATGTAAACAATGAAATAATGACATATTTATATTTCAGCTAGTTGGTAAGGCAGCATTTTTCAGTTTAGCTTAAGTTGATGCTCTAAAATAACTAAAACTGAAAAAAAACATAGAGGTGAATAATGTATAATATATAAAACACACAACAAAATTACAAAAACTTTAACTATAATGAAAATTAAAACCGAAAATATAAAAATAAAAGCTATAATAGTATCTCAGTGATATCAGAATTCCTTATTTCAGCTGAGCATAGAAAATCTTGTTTTACACAATCTGCCCCTTTAAGGTTATTTTGATTTATGCAAAGTGTCTTTTGTTCTCCTTCCAGGACAACAGTAAATGGACCTTCATGATGGATGAACAACTCATGTCCTGGGCGACCAGCAGACCTGAAGTAAGTCTGTGTGTGAGGTTTAGCAGGTATGTAGAAGTGTGTGTTAAGACATCCGGATCTTCCTTCATCTCCCTCATTCGTCTCTGTCAGTAGACTCCCTGTGTTCAGCGTTGTTCTTTCAGGCAGATTTTTTATCACTCTTCACGTGTTTTTATTCATCCAGCTTTTATAAATTACCCCACACAAACCCTACCAGCTAGCACCACACAAAACCTGTCTCTGCTTTACGTAAAGCTCCTTTCCTCATCAGTTAAAGCATATCTCTGTGCCTATTTTACCTTTACAGCTTGCTGAATTGGCTTGAGATTGCATTAAAAGAATAATGTTTTTGTAACGTGTATCAAGGAAATATTATTGTATTTAACAGTGCTTTAAACATCTTTTTTAATCTAATAAAATCATGTTTGTGCATTTGACAGGACTGGCAGCAGGGTGGTAAAAGTGAGGTGTATTTCTGGGGTAATGGGCGTCACGGGCAGCTGGCGGATGCTGGAACCAGCGCGTCTGTGCCCACACTCGCTCCCTCACTCTCTCAGACTCAACAGGTAGAGAGTCAACACCAAACACATGCAAAACAACCACAAAAAGTTGGCATGTTCATTTAAAAAGAGTTATCTTCTCCATTTATCTCAGGTTGTGTGCGGTCAGAACTGCACGTTCCTGGTTCAAGCTAACGGTACAGTTCTGGCTGTAGGGGAGGGCAGTTACGGACGACTCGGACAGGGTAACTCAGACGACCTCTACACCCCAACTATCATCTCAGCTTTACAAGGTAATGCAAACCACAGCAAACTCATTTTCAGCCCAGAGCCAGTAATATGTGTAGTACACAGATGTCATTTACACTTTGAATTTGGGGGGAAAAGGTTGAAAATAAATGCAGAAAAAAATTTAAATGTGAATTAACACTTGTATAACTTTTATTTAATGAATACATGAAAGTTTTATCTCATTTTAGAGTTGTTTAAAGAGAAACATATAACTGTTTTGTTTTGTTTTATATTTTATTTTATTAATAAAATAATAACAATAACACAAAAATAACATAAGCAATTTAATAATAACAAAAAACATACATAATAACAATTACAAGAACATTATTATTATTATTATTATTATTTAATAATAGCAATCCCTTAATCAATTTTTCAAATAAGTTATATTGTATCTATGTAATAATAATAATAATAATGACCTATACAAATATTATTATTATTATTATTATTATTATCCTCTGAATTTTAACACATTGCATTGAATTTGTGCTGGGAATAAGATTATATTATTATTTGTTATATATTGGGAATCAGATTAAGATTAGTAAGATTATTGTTATTATTTTATTTTATTTTTTTATTATTTTTTTATTTTATTTTATTTTACTTTATTTTAATAGATAAGTTCATATGGAATATTTAATTATTTTTTAATTAAACAATTAGTTATTTTATTTTACTATTTTATTGTTTTGTTTTAGCATTTTAGCATATAGTTAAATTCAACATATATATTCAGTATTTTATTAAACAAGTCTTCATTTTACTTTATTAATTTTATCATATAGTTACATCCATTGCCTACATTTTGGAAGCATTTTTTCACCTCAGAGTAAAGAACAAAACACTATGAAGTTTAAAATAAGCAATAATATTTGAGCTATAAAGTCAAATTCACATTTTCTTTCTCAGTTCAGTGAGTTTCCGTAATTACCTTCAAATTCATTTTCACTTCACTTTCGGATTCATTTCATTTAATTAAAAAATGTTGTAATGGGGTTGCATAACATCCAGACAACTTTTGTTTTGTTGTTGTCATTATGTTTTGGCATGCACTAATTCTAATCTTTCTTACTATATAGGATAAAAGCATGCACAAATGTATACATGTACAGATTTGTATTACAGTAGAAATAGACAGTGTGCTTTCCATGGCATTACAGATTTGTGCTGATGTGAAAAATCAACCACTCAAGATTGGAGCGAATCTTAGCTTACATCCATTTTCACTTGGCATTCCAGACATCTGAGAGCGTAACGCGTCCATCACATTACAGGATCGAGTTTCCCCTGAAGCGGCGTTTGCATTTCCACCTCATTCAACATGGCAGCTCAATGCTTTCTCTCTAGCGAGTCACTGACGTTCAGCTGACCTACATTATGGCGCAGTATGCCAATGAAACCCTCCAAGTTTTAATTGCCTGTGCCGTTGCGTTGGGTTTCCGTGCCCCGTAGTCGCTCATTTGCCACAAGCCAACCCACAATGCACCTTTAATTGACAATCAAGTTTTAAATCAGCCTTTTGTGAGCACTTCTCACCCTCTTTTGTTTGTAAATGAAACACGTATCCATCACGTCCTTCTTCCGGGGGCATTTATGAGTTCAACCGAAGGCTAGGACCCAATGAAAAGATAAAATGCTTTTTCTCTGGCTTTCATGGAAAGCTCGTGCCGATCAATGCCATCATCCAGTTTGCTGTAATAGGTTCCATGTGAGCGCAAATTAATAACACAGACGTTTAATGCCAGGACTGTGAGATTGGCAAATCGTCTGTCTTCACCATTGATTTGTGCCCAGGTCCGCTAAAGAGTAATTTGGCCGACGGGAGGAAAGATAGTTCACACGTACCTTCCCACCTTCGTCCTCTTAAATCCGTTTATGTAATATTATCATATTGATATGAAGGAGAGCCGTTATGATTGTACGGCAGGGATCAGTAGCATCTGCTCTTCAGAAATGAGGAGCCAACAATGTCACATTTCTAGGTTTGACATGCTCACATTTTTAGTCCAGTGTGAATTTCATTGCATTTTACATTTTTATGTAATGTTGAAACAACTTCTGGGTTAATGAAGCATGCAACCAATACTATAATATATCCTATGTTTATATGAATC
>JAUZSZ010000136.1:6657548-6667551 GCA_034780575.1 Labeobarbus marequensis
AACTTTATGAATGCGAGTAAATTCCTAGATGGTATTTTAAAACCCTGTAACAGCATCACAAATGAGCTACACTGAAAATATCTCTGGATATTGATTGGATCGTATATCAGAAAGTGTATATGCTATTACAATAAATTTAGAGGATCCTGACATTTAGTTGGTTGTTTAGCAGATATTTTATTTCCTAAGGCAGCTTATAGTGCACTTGATAAAGAAATTCAAACATTTTTTTTTAATGCATTAGTTTATGCTTATGCATTAAATTGATTTTGTCGACAAAGAGAAATTGTATAAACATTTTTTTTTTGCACAGGGGTTGCTCATAACTGTGAGTTGTCAGTGTCTCATTTAAGTATCAACTTTGTCTCCGGTGTTAAATTTCATAGCAGAAATAGAAATGTAAACAAAAGAGACATTCTTTGATATATAATAAGAGCTTAAAGTTTAAAGTGATAATACCAATTGTTTGGGGGTATTTTTTTTATGTTTTTGAAAGTCTCTTACCAAGGTTTCATTTATTTGATGAATACATTACAGTAAAGTACAGTAAACACAGAAATATTGTGAAATATTATTACAATTTCAAATAGCTCTTTTCTATTTTAAAATATTTTTAAATGTAATTTATTTCTGAGATGTCCAAGCTGAATTTTCAGCATCATTACTCCAGTCTTCAGTGTCACAGGATCCTTCAGAAATCATTATAATATGCTAATTTGCTGCTAAAACATTTCTTATTATTGAAGGTATGTTTATATTTTAGCATTTATTTGAAATTTATATATATTTTTCAAACAATGTAAAAGTTTTACTTTAATATTTAATAAACATAATGTATCCCTGCTGAATAATAGAATTAATTTCCTTAATATTAAATGAAATGAAATTAAACTAAATGGAATTAAACTAAATTAAATTAAATAAAAAATACTGTCCCAAACTTTTGAATACTATGTATGTGGATAGTATAGGTAGCTCAGATCTTGGTCTTGGAAGAATTTAATGAGAAATGTGTTTATTTTGATTGTAGACTTTTGCAGATTTGTCAAATCTGAGTTTAGTTTGAGATCTCTTCAAAATCTCTCAAAGAGATACTTTAAGTGAAGCTACCGAGGAATTTTTTCAGGAAACATTGGAGAAACCTCAGCAAAAGTCTTCATTTGTTCACTAACTCTTGATCTCAGAACTTATCTTTGAGACATTGTTGAGATCTCTTCAACACCTCTAGAAGTAAGACTCAGTTACTTCACTCTTTTTCTAAAGGAACATTTGAGAAACCTAAGAAAAAGTGTCAATTTTCTTTCTATTTAACCTTTTGAGAAAAAAAAAATCAAGATATTAAAAAGGTCCCATTTGTGATATTTCTTTACTAAGTGTGTATTCAAACTTCTCACTGGTGAGTTTTTATGACTTTTCACAGTCATAAAAAAGTACTTTTAGAGGTACAACATCTTCTTACTGGGAACAAATTCATAGTAGGTATGGTGCAAATATGCACTTTTTGAGGATACTGCCCCGTGACAAACTTACTAAAAGGTACAATCTTTCTCTGACAGTGTTCTGTATGTTTTCTTTTTAATTTAGTCTGTGCCAACTCCCTGGAGCACAATCCCATTCTCTCTGTTTCAATCTCGTCTTTCCACTCATCCACTGTAATGGCATTAAACAGAGAACCTGATGGCTCGTGTTGGCATGACGTTGCGTGTGCGTTGTGACGTTAACCCGGCTCACTGAGGTCGAGTCTGCCACCCAAACAAAGCCCAGATGAGATAAGCCCCCCTTCTCTCATGGGACAAAGCAGCTCTGGCTCCCATTGCGCAGCATGCTTTGGCCCGGCGAGAGTTTTTGTCGTTCACTTGGGATAAATCCTCTTTGAAAGCACAGGGATATAATGATCCACTAATGGAACAACAAGCCCTCAAAGACAAGATGCTAGAATGAGGGATAATCTGCCAATCCGTCCTCTCATGATTTCTCAGAGAGAAAGTGGCATGCTGTTTAGAGGAAGTGAAATCGATCCACAGTGGCATCTCTGAGTTGATGACTTAAGTATCACAGTCCTCAATTGAGCTCAGTAATGAACTATACAGCTGAGGTCAGAGAACCGCAGGAATGTGTTCTCTGTGTTCTCAAGCAGCGACAGCATTGTTTCAGAAACCTGTGCAGGTGAGAGTTTATTGTTTGAATTTTATTGTTTACTATTGAACTTATGCTAGACTTTAAAAACTAGACTTTGTATAACAATTTTACTTGATTAGAACTGATTAAACTAATATTATTATTATTATTATTATTATTATTAATAATAATAATAATAATAATAATGATGATGATGATTTTATAGTCAAAATAATACTTTATTATTATTTATTAAAATAATTAAAACACAACGTAAATTAAATATTACTTAGTAATTCATATTCCTGTTTATTATTATTATTATTATTATTATTATTATTATTATATTACAATTTCTCCTGGATCTTAACAACAACAACAACAATAATAATAATAATAATAATAATAATAATAACCAAGAATATGAATTTCTAATATTTATTATTATTATTATTATTACTACAATTCCTCTTAGTTTTTAATAATAATAATATTAATAATAATAATAATATAGCAAAGTGTTTTTGGATAATAAAGAATATTAATCACTAATAATACATTTTCTTTTATTATTCAATAATAATAATATTAATAATAATAATAATAATAATAATACACTTAATCATAATATTTTTGCAAAAATAAAGAATATTTATTACTAATTAATAAGAATCAATTTCCTTGATTTTTCAATAATAATAATAACAATAATAATACAAAAGACGCTTTTCATAATCATTAAAATAATCATATTGGTAATATTTTTTATAACTAAGACAATTTAATATTAACAGTAATTCATATTATTGGTTATTCAAAAACTATTATCAATAATTATGAATGATCATTTTAAATTATTATATAAATTATTATGTTTTTTATAATATATACAGTTGCAATACTAAATGGCTCATTTCGGTCACACTGCTCATCCAAACATATCCAATAACTGTAGCCCTGTAGATGTAGATCAACCTGTACATGTTGTCTGAAGCGTGCAACCCATGTAGCAGAGGTAGAGTTTCTTTGACGTGAGATCAATATTGATGTCATTCTTGAATGATTGATGAGCAATGAGCTCATAATGTGATACATGGTGATGACACAGATTACTACGCTGTCAATATGCTGTAACATGCACGGTGGTGTAAATATCAAAATAACGTGTGAATACCAAAGCAGCTGCGCTTACCTTCTCCTGGTACTGTCGTCGAGATGAGTCCAGAGACTGGATGAGGGCTGTGGCGTGACCCACGAACATGGCGTAACAGGTGGCACCCACAATCATACTTAGCATGGTGATCCAAAGGTCCGACATGCTGACCGGCGCTCTGGCTCCATACCCAATACACAACATGTGACTCATGGCCTTAAATAGAGCGTAAGAGTACTGCTTTCCCCAGGAGTCATTCTAAGAGAGCGATAGAGACAGAGATGAGAAGATGACACAAAAAGAAAGAGTCAGCAATAGAAAAGCAGGTGGAGTGAATTTAACATGTACGCTTGCAGGCAAAATATTCAGTGTATCAGTGAGTCTGCATACAGCGTCCTGCCAACTTGACCTTCATGCATGGCAAACTCTCTCTCTCTCCATGCTTCTTCCCTGTATTATATTGTCTGTTTTTCTACTTTTCTGTATTTCTGTTGTATTTCCTGGTCCCTTTTATTTGTTGTAATCCAACCATCCATCTCTATTTTATTTTATTTTATTTTTTGTCCAATGTAATATTCCATTTGATTTTACATGGTTAAAGTTATTTGTAACACTGTTTTGCCTTACAACTAAGCAACAAACAACCAATATTATGTAAATTAATAAAACGAAATATATTTTAGAAATGTATATAGTTTTATATATTATTAATTTTATTATGATTATTAAAATTCTCTCTCCGTCTCTCTCTCTTTCTAATTAATATTTATTAATTTACATTTATTTGTACATGTATTATAATGATTTTTAAATGGGTATGTTTTATTTGTTTGGGAAAAAATATACTAATAGTTACAGTAAATAGTATATATGAAGAGTCCAGATGCAAAAGCCTCTAAGTGTCATTTGAAATTTTTTCTAAAATGAGTGTTTTTATCAGGAATCTATGTTTATGTTCAGTTATTTCGCTTAAATGGCAATGAAAAGAACCTATTCATTGCCATTAAAGTGAAATTTCTGAACCTACACATGAGAGCCTGATAAAAATGCTCATTTTAGAATAAAATTTCAAACGGAACTTCGAGGTTTTTGTATCTGAACTCTAATACTAAATTTGAAAATAATTATACATTTTTAAAAATAAAATATTTAGCTTTTTTTACACACTGTCTGATGATTTTCTTCATTATAAAAATTATACTTTTTCACCCATTTTTTTTTTCTTTGAGAAAATCTCATCTCTGCACCATCTTTTTAGTCTCTTTGTCATTTGCAGTGGGGTGTTAAAAGAAGTGATGGCTTTGGTGTCTGCTAATCAACTTGGATTACTTCCATTAGCTGCCGTCAGTTGATGTACGGATGGGAGAAGAAGAGCAAGGACACTTTCAGTCCTCTCCCGGGCTATTAGCGCAGCTGATTTTAATGGAGAACTGCAAATAGAAAGAGACAAACTGTACTGCAGATGTACAGCAGCGTGTCTGACCATACTCACAATCAATACATCAGCTCATGAAAACAAGGCTGAAACTTTCCAAGCATTTTTTGTTGTTGGTACTGTTATTTGTTTTGAAATATCAGTGTATAATAGTATAATAAAAATAGTATTAGTTGTCTAGAAAAATAGAATTAGTTATTTCTCTATTGAAAGCACAATCTTGTAAGACTTGAAATATTATGTGCTTTAATACTTTTTTATTTTTATAAAAATAAGCTATTTCTTATTCCATTTGTTTGTAAAATCCCTGTTGAATCAGCATTGGATATTTTTGGGAGGTCGTACCAAATGTAGCAGTACTCTGTTTAGGTCAGATGAATTTGCTTCTCTGATTTATTTTACACCCAGAAGCTATTTTCAGTTTGCTCTGTCACTCCTCAATGTCAGCATTACTCACAGACATTAGTTAACTGAGAGCACGGACTAAAACAAGACCCATATGACTCCCGATGGCCTCAGCTCCTCATGTTTTTGTGAAGCTCGCTGGAGGAATGTGAGGATGTGACAGTTCCATGTTCATGGATGGAGTCTGGAATGGAGTTGCTGACTGTTTGAATCTCTTCCTGCTCATTTTGAAGAGGAAAAAGTGCTGAGGAAGCTGACAAATGCTCATTGAAGCCGACTTAAACCTGCATAGCCCTGCCTGCCAACCCACAGGGCTCTCAAACGCTAGCCGGGACGCTAGTATCACACACGCTAGCTCCGCTGAGTGTGTGCACCTGTCAGAATAACTTCAGGAAAATGCTCCTAATGTGCTCGCGTTCTCTCTCTACGGTTGTATTAACTCCAATACTGAGTCACCTATTACTGCCAAATCTAATCTCTATGCTGATTGCTGATTTCTTTCAAAGATTGATGGAAAAATTAAGTCGTAATTGTACACATAGAGGTTGGGGGGGAAAAAAACTGCTAAATAAATGTCAGTGGTTGCCAGGGCGAGTTGACATGGTTTTCTGGGTGGTAGCTACAGAACTGCTTGGGAGTTCTGAGAATGGTTGCAAAGGAGCGGAAAATTACCAGTAAGTTTCCAGAAACCTTCCAAAATTTTCAAAAAAATTCTCAAAAAAATCTTGGAAAACTGTACCGTAAATTTCTGGAAACTTTCCAAAATTTGTCATTTTTTTCCAAAAAATCCTGGAAAATGTTCAGAATTTTACTATTAATTTTCTGTCCTTTTGCAACCATAGTTCTGCGTGGGTGGCGTTGGGCATTGCTAGGTGGATGATACAATTTTCTGGGTAGTAACTACAGAATTTCTCAGGAGTTCTGAGTAGGGTTGCAAAGGGGCAGAAAATTACCAGTAAATTTAATATTATTAAGTTTGGAATTTTACCTTTTTTTTTTTTACTCCTTTGCAACCCTAGTTCTGAGTGGGTGGCATTGCTAGGTGGTTGATATCGTTTTCTGGTTGGTTGCTACATAATTTCTAGAGTGTTCTGAGTGGTTGCTTGGGTGTTGCTAGATGGTTGATAGAGTTTTATGGGTGGTAGCTACAGAATTGCTAGGGTATTGCTATGTTGTTGCTAGGGCCTTGCTAGGTGGTTGTTTTTCTGGGTGGTTGTTACAGAATTTCTAGGGTGATCCTATGTGGTTTCTAGGGTGTTGTGAGTTGTTGCTAGGGCATTTCTACAGTGTTGCTATGGGGTTGCTAGGGTGTTCTGAGTAGTTGTTAGGGTGTTGCTAGGTCAATGATAGGGATTTCTGGGTAGTTGCTACAGCATTGCTATGGTGTTCCCATGTTGTTGGTAGGGTGTTGTAGGTTGTTCTGGGTACAACGTTTAGGGTGCTGTTATGGGTGTTCTGATGGATTTCTAGGGTGTTTTGGGTGCTGCGTGCATCATTGCATGGGTGTTCCAATGTGGCTCTGACGCTGTCTGTGTAACTTCAGGTGTGCATTACGCTCATATTTGGAATTAATAAAATAAAAAAAAAACATAAATTATTTGAATTATTAAAGGCAGGAACACACTAATGACTTTTGCCCCGATCTGCAGTCTGGATGAGTCAACACTAGTTGCCAAATGTCGCAGACAGTTTGCACGTTTAAATGTCATTTAGTGTATTTCATCCTTAAGAAAGCAGAGCCTAACAAGCTATTGGGAGCAATTTCAGGTTGGGTTTGGTCTTACATTTGACAGTACTGGACGGGTTAAGTTTCAAACACCAATGCATAACTCTAGTACACTACACAATACAAACATCCAGTATATGTGAATAATTAATCCATAAGCAGGGCATATTCATTCATTATTACTACATGGGTGAAGTTGTAAATAAAACAAAGATTACTGGATTGTTTCACCAAAAAACGATTATTTCAGTTTTTTATATCTATTTAAAAATGTTACATTTAATTCAGATTTTTTTAATTACTTAGTAATTACTCATGAAATTTACTAGCAAAACATTAAAGTAAACCCTACACCAAAACTTTTTCAGAGTATAATTGTGCTACTGTTAAATTGTTCAGTAAAAGTTTTTTTTTTAAGAAATCACTATTTTTAATCAGCAAGAGGATATATATAGTGTTACAAAAGATTACCATTTCAAATAAATGCTGTTCTTTTGAACTTTCTATTAATCCAAAAATCCTGGAAATAAATGTACTACAGTTTCAACAAATACTAAGCAGCAGAACTTTTTTCAGCATTGATAATAATAAGAAATGTTTTTTGAGCAGCAAATCTGCATATTAGAAAGATTTTTGAAGGAGCATGTTAAACTAAAACTGGAGTAATGATGTTGAAAATTCAGCTTAGTCATCACAGGAATAAATTACATTTAAAAGTATTCTAAATTAGAATGTAGGTATTTTACCTTCTAATAATATTTCACAATACTGTTGTATACTTACTTTTTGGATCAAATAAATGCAGGCTTGGTGATCTTTAAAGGCTTCTTTCAAAAACATTTCCAAAACATTTTGGAGTTAACATTACAGCTCTATTAATTATGAAAACATTTCATACATTACATTTTCTTTATGCACAATAAAATGTATCTTTCTTTTAATTTTGCAGTGAAATATTACATGTTTTTGAGTAATGGAACTAGTCTGTGTGTTTTATGGAAGGACTCTCACCATGTCGCCACTGCTGGCCCAGGCCAGGCAGAAAGTGGCGTTCACATATCCAGCCTTATGAGCCACATCCTCGTAGAGTTTGTTGACGGTGGTGGAGGCAGGCAGGTTGAGCGTCAGCCTCTCATTGACGGTCTTGGCATTGGTGGTGTCCTGCACAATACACAGCACTCTCGGCTCCTCCGCTGCACTTTCAATCTGTAAATGCATAAACACATACGCTGAGTTTACTTTAACCAAGCACACAGATCAGTTTAAGCTGAGCTCCAGTACAGAGAACTTCCATCAGACATGACAGTAAAAAAGCAATAGACAAGCAAAGTGCAACAGACTTCTTGTGCCATGCAATCCCATAAGAGAACTGTCTAATCATCTGATCGTAACGTAACATCCTGGAAGAGATGGCAAGCTAGGAAGTACTTCAACACTGAACTCAAAAAATACAAAGCTACTAAGGTTAGATTTCTGCAATCCACCATGAACAAATCAAGGTTAAACAAGACTAAAGGCATGACCGTGCCTCGAGCAAACCTGACGGAACAGTAAACATGCATATTATTAAACATAGCGACACTTGGTTAAAAGTAACTGCAAAACTAGCTCAAAAGGTTATGGCTTCACTGTTCAAATGAGGCCACAGTATGCAGTCAAGGCTATAATGTGGACTCCATGACTGGTGGTGGTGGTTGGTTAATTGCAGGTGTTGTTTACAAAGCAAAGCCATGGTCTTTTCATACACTGTCTGAGCGTCTGCTAAAGAACTGATCATGTTACCAAAAGAGCTGACTGAGAATACCAAGAATGATGCAAGCAAAACAATTCTATGTATATTTATAATGGGAAAAGCACTGAAAATAACTTGTATACTGTATTAAGGGTGCTTTACTTTAAACTTTTTGATTGTTTTTAATTACTTTTGGTGACTTTTTTTAAATAGATGTTTTTATAAAACAAATGAAATAAAACTTCTAATTTTTTGTTCTTTTACTTATTGGTTTTTAAAATTTGATTGTCCTTTATAACTTGGACACTGATGACTTCAGTCCAATTGACTACAAAATTTTCTATGTAATGCTCACTTTTAACAATTCGATTTAATTTCCAATGGATAAAATCAAGTGTCTTCCTACATTGTTTAGTCGAGAACATCACTAAATAAGTAAAATAGGAATGTTGATTTTGACCACTTTACAGACAATTCAATTTTTTTACAATATATACTCAATATATAAATTCCCAGCTTCCAGGAAAAATATTACTAACTGGGAGAATCTCATCGAGCTTGTCAAAAAACATCACTCTAAAATCTAAATAAAATGCTAAGATTTTATATATTTAAAATATTATATTTTGGATAAAACGGTAACAACTAGATTTATTTTTATTTAGATATTTAATTTTTATTAGATTTTTCCCTCATTATTTTTACACTACATCCTCAAATTCCCATCTGCCTGTAATAGCGTCAAGCCCTCAGCTTCTTCTCGAACCAGCTGATTTTTTCCTGACGTCTTCATTTGAGAGTTAGTGTCAAATGAATCACCATGCTGTAAACACACACACGCCACACAAACACAGCTACCTGTGAGAACCTCTTCTGCATCTCCTCAAAAATACTCTGCCTGCAACTCCAAAAAATACCCTGATGACAGAACAACAACAACACCACACTGTTCAAGAGAAGTCAAACCAGCCTCGAGCGTAAGGCTGAGCATCACGATCTGAGCCGTGCTGATGTCTGATATCTGTTAAAGGTCAATACGCAAGGGAAGAATGGAGATCTAGAGGAGAAAATGTGAAGATGCCACTGTAAAAGACACACAGTTGTCAACACAAGCGGGGGCATTATCAGATTACAGGGTATTTTTATCAGGGATAATATCGTTAGGTGCTCACGTGAAACAGGTTGGCCTGTACTCGAGCGGCCGGTACTCATTATAACAAGGTGCAAAGGGCTATAAGATCTTTATCTCTGCGAAGACATTCAATGATGCAGGGATGGACGATGCATATCAAATATCCATCATATTTTCTTTTTGATATACCATTTTAACCAACACTGTAAAATCCCAAAAATATTTGTGGTTAGTTTCACAAATATTTACAGAAGACTGTGGTATTTTAGAGATTATATATATGTGTATGTGTGTGTGTGTGT
>JAUZSZ010000136.1:6808264-6819517 GCA_034780575.1 Labeobarbus marequensis
AGTCAGAGAGACAGACGGCTGTCATGGGGACAGCAGCAACACTTAACCCCTTTATACAGCAGACAGAGCATTCAACTATAATCCATAATTGTACTGCCAGGGTGCAAATTACCCACTGATCCCACTGAAGGATGTCAAAACAGGATGTTACAGGGGTTGTAGAAAGTAGCATACTTATAATATGAAGATAGGTCTGAATGATTTTGAACAGTAATTTTGAAATGTAGTGGGTTGTACCATTGACATTACCTAAGATGTTAAAGTAAATAAGCCAGAAATCTCTGCACTTTATTGGACACAGATTTTTTTATGGAAGCTTGTTTCCACCACAGGATAAGAAAATTAAGGTAATTTCAACTTTTTATTTCACAATTCAGTTTATATCTCAAAATTCAGACTTTTTTCCTCTGCATTTAGAATTGCGATAAAAAATCCCAATTGTGAGATTTAAAAAAAGGCAGTATTATGAGGTGTTAATTCACAATGGTGCGGTATAAACTCATAATTCTGAGAAGAAAAGTCTGAATTATGAGAAATAAACTTGCAATTGCAAGAAAAACGTTGCAATTAACTTTTTATTATTTTTTATTATGTGGAAAAAAATGGAATTGCAACAAAGTCACGATCACGAGATGTAAACTCAGAATTGCAAGATGTATGAATTCGAAAATTTGAGATGTAAACACAGAATTGTGAGGAAAAAATAATCACTTGTAAAATAAAAAATAAGTCAGAATTGCAAGATGTCTCAACTTTAACTTTATTACTCGTAATTGATATAAACTTGCAACTGTAAAAAATTGTCAGAATACTGAGATTTACATTCATGCATTTAGCAGACGCTTTTATCCAAAGCGACTTACATTGCATTCAAGTTACAGTCTTTACATTTCATCAGCCCTTGCTTTCCCTGGGAACCGAACCCATGATCTTGGCGTTACTAACGCCATGCTCTACTGTTTGAGCTACAGGAAAGAGATATGAATGCACAGTTGCGAGAAAAAAGTCGCAGTTACCTTTTTTATCTTTTATTCTATGCTATAAAAAAGAATTGCGAGATGTAAACTCAGAATTCTGAGAAAAACAGTCAGAATTGCTAGATATATACACGTAAAGTCCAAATTGTGAGAAAGTCAGAATTCAGAGTTTACATTAAGATTCAGATTTTTTTTCCTCAGTATTGTAAGCTAATATCTCACAATTCTGACTTTTTTCTAAGAATTGTTAGAAAAAAGTCTGAATTGTGAGCTATAAACTCAGAATTGTGAGAGAAAAAGTTGCAATTACCTTTTTTTTTTTCTTTTTTTTTTCTTTTATTCCATGGCTGAATTTTTTATTCCATGGCTCCATGTTTATCTGTCAATCAGATGTGCATGAAAACAAGTCGAGAGAATAGAAAAAGAATAGAGAACTCTAGTGTTAGAGGGTCATTTTTTGTAATAAATTAAAAAAGAAAACAAGTACATAAAAAAGAAATTGAATAGAGAATGTTACTTTTAGAGGGTGAAGCGTAGATTGAAGAGATGTGTTTTTAGCCATTTTTTGAAGATGGGCAAGTCATTATTATTATTAATAAATAACAATATTAAGTAATGCAGCACAATTAAGAACTAACATGACCTAACAATTGGAAAAATAATTTATAAATAACCAAGATGTATAAAAAATATAATTAATGTATGACAACTTAAATTAAATTCATGTTACATTTGCAAATGGTAATGTATCCAACATAAGCCCCATTTTAGAGCTGGCAGAAAACTCATAACCTGCAAGTAAGCGCTATTACTCGTTTTACATGCAAAGCCTGCTTAATTCAAGGCATCAAAGCAAATATGGAAAATGCTTATGTGAAACTCAATTACGACCTTCAATAACATTAATAAAAAGATAAAAAGTCATGGTATGACCATAGCCAAATAATTTGATGTACTGAAGCCACTGATATGAGCCGGCGGCGTGGTGTTGCAGCTGTCCTGAAGGAATCAATCTCAGCTTGGTGTCACTGATTCATTAAGCTGCAGGCATGTAGTGTACACTCTTACTGCACTTAATTAAACAGACGTAAGAAACACAGGCAGTCAATATACTCCAAGACGTCTCCCTCAGTGCATGTACTCATCCCTGAGATGAAGATGTCAGCTTCAGGCTGAGAGGGTGGGCAGGACGTTTGCTCCGGGGCCAATCAGAGCCTCTGTTATTTTGAGATGTGACATTTAAGGAACTATAAAGGCAATGCAAAAGATAGAAAGAGAGAGAGACAAGAGATATTTATGATTTAACTGCATTAGGGAAAAACACATTCATAAATTCAAATGTTCATACATTTTTGAAAGTCAAAGGATATGTAAATATACATTTTCTTTACATTGCAGTGAGCAATCCATTTAAAGGGATAGTCAACCAAAAAATGAACATTCTTTTATTAATTTCTCACCCTCATGTTGGTCTAAACCTGTAAGACTTTCGTTCATCTTCAGAACACAAATGAAGATATTCATAATGAAGTCTGAGAGGTTTCTGTCCTGTCATTGACAGCCTACACAACTACCACTGTCAAGGCCCAGAAAAGAAGTAAAGACATCATTGAAGTAGTCCATGTGACTCCATTGGTTAAACCTCAATTTTATAAGGTGATGTAATGATAAAGACTTTCAACAGTTTCTTCAGTTCTGCATCAATGTCCAACATGCATGTACTAGAGTATCTCATCTGAGAATGTAACATTCATTCAAGAATTGACGAAATGGAGCATGCTGCACTGGCACACTTACAGAATATTTCATATGCAAGCATTATATAATCATAGAATTTTAAATTTCTGCTTGTTTTGCCATTGGGAGAGAAAAGCCACAGAATGGATCCGATTTGATAAAAATGGTTAAAAGTAATTTTGGTGTAATTATAAAGGAAGAGATTTACAGATATGCAGTAAGGTATATTGATTGGGGTCAGATGGAAAGGTCACTGCTGTCTATTATAATGCAGATTAGTTATTCAGATGTTTTCAGCGGCTCTGTATAGATATTTAATGATCTCTAATGCTGTGAATGAATCAATCGGATTTACATTTGTTGAATGTCAGTGGTTGGTTCTGGACAGTTTTAACCTGCTAACACTCTTCTCATGGCTTCAAGGCTTCACAGAAGGACTGAGTTTGTGATTTTTAAGCTTTTTGTCCCCCTCAATAACACTTTGGTTAAAATTCAAGTGGATGTAAATGAAGTAATTGATTATTATTAATATTTGGGAATTTTAGTCACTCCAAAAATTAATACACTTTTTGTTGTTACCCTCTGGTAGACTGTAAAGTAAGTTGGCAGATTTATAAATATTTTATATTTAATTATTCTATTCTTCAGGTAAAATACTCAATAACAGCTTTCAGATGTCAAATGGGAAAATAATTTTTATTTAGAAATTTGATTGGACTTTATATTGCTTTATATGGGTTTTTATGATATTTTACAATGATGTTTCACTATATATTTTTATAGATTTATGTCTTTTTTATTATGAAATGTTTGCATTTTATTATTTACAGATCTCATTTACTTATATAATGATTTGAAAGAGAACAATAATACTTTGTTTAATATATACAGTGTATGTATGTGTGTGTGTGTGTATATATTTATATATATATATATATATATATACTGTATATATTAAACAAAGTATTATATTCATACATACATACATGTTCAAATTACTAAGAAAAGTGTTGATGTTACTTCTAAGAAAAGACTTGTTTGCAAAAGCCACTTGGTTGAATATTTTGTTATTTAATGCAGTGAAATTAATTTGAGATCTCATAGCTTTAAATAGCTCATACTACAATTTACATAACCATTTGTCTTATCAGGCCTGTCGGCGAGACAGTGACAGCAGCTCCCTGTGGACTGCAGCCAGAGGACAGCAGGTCTGATGCCGTCCGGTGTGCTCAGGTGGAGACACTGTGTCTGGAGTTACACAAGAACTGTACAAGCAGTGTCATCTTACCTGCACACTCTCATCACTCACTCATGTTTTTTTTTTCTCTGCATAATGCTGCAGTTATGGCATTTCTAGAAGGAACTAAATGAAACTAACCAGCCAGACCATGACCACCACAGAAAGACCTATAGGTAATTTTGTGGCTATTTTAGGAATGCAGTACTAGCGTCCTGCATAAACACACACGCACACACACACACACACACACACACACACACACATATATGCATGGGCAAATACCATATGCATAATATAATAATAAAATATAATAAAATGCACACTTCAAAATTTGCTTATATAATTTTTTTGGTTCGTTAGTTGTAAACAGTTAACATTCATTCATTCATATGTGGGTGATGACTGTATTTACATGTAGGCCTGTACATTTTTACAAACATACATAAATAAAATACCACAACAATAAAGCGCAAGCATCGTGCACCGCCTCTCTTCAGGTGGTCAGGCAGACTGCTGATATATGTGTGCATGGGTTTGTGGTGCCCCGGGGACTGGGTGTTTGTCTGAAGGTATGGCACTGTGGGACATTCCTGTATCCTAGCTGACAGGTGCCTGTCTGATAGTGATGGATGCTGATGTTATGACAGCCTCCATTTGCTATGACTGCACTGTGTAGTGCTATAGAGTATGAACTGTGAGAGAGGAGAAGAGAAGCTGGCATCTGTACAGATAGACGCCGTAAACAGATTATGATGGCTGCACTGCAGCTCTCACTCTCTGCTTATCCCACAATTCCTTGCACCGTCCTCTCTCAGCTGCAATGCTTTCCAAGGCTGTATCTGAAACCGAAGGCTGCCTTGCTGCTTCATTACCCAGAAAGTCAATGATTTGCATGCAGCTGTTTTGTATGAAGGTTTTCTACCTTCTAAGGCATAATATCATCATAATCTTAAACTCAAGTAAGCTTTAGAGACATATAAGTAAAAATGTAATGCCTATTGTTTATTTCTCAGTAGATATTACTAAGTCACTAAGATTTTTTTAATGTTTTAGAAAAAAACAGACCAAGACTGCATTTATTTGATTAAAAATACAGTAAAATCACAAAATACTGTGAAATATTATTACAATTTAAAAGAACTGTTTTCTATTTTAATATATTTTAAAATGTAATTTATTCCTGTGATGCAATGCTGAATTTTCAGCATCATTATTCCAGTGATCCTTCAGAAATCATTCTAATACTGATTTGCTGCTCAAGAAAATTTCTTATTATAATCAGTGTTGAAAACTGTGATACATATTTGTTTGATTCTTAAGGCAGATTCTTGACTTGACATTTATTTGAATGTCATTTTTGATCAGTTTAATGCAACATTGCTTTAAAAAATTAATAATAATAAAATAAATAAATTCTGACCCCCCAAAATCTTAAACAGTAGGGTATGTAATAAATTAAAACATGTCCATCCATCCATCTATTCTCCATACTGTTTGAAATTGCAGGTATATTAATTAACATATATAGTCATTTTAGTATTAATATTTATTAATTATTAGTATTTATATTTATGTTACTGCTTTGAAAGCAGTGGTATACAGCCCAAAAGTCATCTGAAATGAAACATTTTGGGGCTGAAATAAACAATATATTAGCCTAAGGTGGAGAGGTGAGAAGAGGAGAAAATGCAGTGCTAGATAATAGAAAAGATGGATTCAAGGAGCGGGAAAATGGAACAGAAGGATGAATTGAGAAAGAGACATTAGTTTGGCCAAGTGTGTGTCCAGGAGCCAGCACGGTGCTCCTCTGTGGTTGATGTGCCAGGCATTGTGTAATCACCTTATGCCCGCCACAGAGAATCTTCCCTGCCTGTGGGCCCAACGCTCAGGCAAGGTAATATGTGACCGAAAATGTCTTTGTCCCTCAAAATGGAGAGGAAAAAAGAAGAAAATATAAAGGGGAACAACAAAAGTGGTGCACAGGATCCTCTAATGGGATATGTGCTGCCACATCTAGGCTTGACCCAAGGATGCACATGGAAACTGCAGATATGATCAAACAATAGCCCTGGTGTTGGATTACAAGATTTATTCCACTAAATGAAAATACTTATTAGCTCGTTAGAAGATTGCATGCATTTTTTTGGAGCTGTGGCCTAGTAGTTAGTGCACATGCTCTGATGCATTGAGCAGTGGGGCTCATTAAGGCGTTCTGAATTTGAATCCAGCTTGTGACATTTCCAGATCTCATTCTCCCCTCTCGCTCCCCATCTTTTCCAGTCTTTTCTCTGCTTAACTGAAATCCGTATTGGAGCAAGTTTGTTCAGTTGGCAGCAATCTTGGCGAAACCCCCTGGGAGCTATTGTCTAGTCATACAAGCACAGCTTCTGCTTGAATGGGGAAGGACCACAATCTCCAAAATGGTTTGTCATGCTGTCCAGTATACACTGCATATTTTAATGCTGTATTAGTGTATAACATGAGCGTATTAATGTTACAGTATATATAAATTTCAAAAATGTTACGTTTTCTTAATCTTTATCTTCATTTCCAGGTTTAAATGGGCTTTTAAGTCCATGGAAGCCTGTTTTTTATAAAAATATTAACTGACTTTTTATCTCTCAATTTAGATTTTTCTCACAATTAAGATTTGTTTTTCGCAATTCTGAGTTTATATATCACAATATGGACTTTGTTACAAATCAATCATAATACCACAATATAAACTCGCAATTCTGAGGATAAAACAAATCTGAATTTCTTTCTCGCAATTCGGAGTTTAAATCTCAATATTCTGACTTTTTTCTTTGGAATTTTGAGATTGCATCTCACAGTTCAGTTCAGGTTTTGTTTTTGGAGTTTATATCTCAGAATTCACACTTTTTCACAATTCAAAGAAAACAATCAGAATTGCGCAATATAAACTCGCAATTCTGAAGATAAAATGGATCTGACTTCTTTCTCGCAATTCTGAGTTTAAATCTCGATATTCTGACTTTTTTCTTTAGAATTTTGAGATTACATCTCACAATTCAGTTCAGGTTTTGTTTTTTGAGTTTATATATCAGAATTCAGACTTTTTCACAATTCTAAGAAAAAAAACTAAATCGCGCAATATAAACTCACAAGTCAGAATTGCGAGATGTAAACAAATCTGACTTTCTTTCTCGCAATTCCGAGTTTAAATCCCGATATTCTGTCTTTTCTCTTCAGAATTCTGAGTTTACATCTCGCATCAGTTCAGGTTATTTTTTCAAGTTTTTTCTCAGAATTCAGACTTTTCTTCTCAGAATTGTGAGTTTATATTTCACAGTTGACTTGATATGGTTTTCTTACAATATCGCAAGATATTAACTCGCAATTTTGAGAACATTATCAGAACTGCAAGATAAACTCACAATTGCAAGTTTTAAACTCAGAATTGACAGAAATAAAGCAAATTGTGATATATAAACTGAGAAATGCAAGAAAAAAGATTCAAGAGTTATGAGATAAAAAGTCGCAATTACTTTCATATTTTATTTCTCTGGCAGAAACGCCCTGCCGAAAAACAGCTAAAACCTAAGCTGGTTGGCTGGTTTTAGCTGGTCATCCAGCCTTGTCTGGTCAGCAGGCTGGTTTTAGAAGGGTTTTAACCACTTCTTTAGTTTGTCCGGATGGGAGACCAGCACGGCGGGCTTCCATAGAAATCTCATATTTTTAAAACTCAAAATCTGACAACAATAAATCATACATTCCTCAAATCCATAAAATCATAAGTTGCCCAGCTTATTTAAAGCTATTCACATTCACAGACACATTGCACAACAACACAAGAAGAAATGACTTGTGTGAAACATTTTACTTCTACCCCAGTAAAATGCTTCGCTTCTTTAGTGGCCGGCTGTGTGAAGGATGTTTGCACCTGGAGACGTAATAACCCTGCTCTCTCTAACTATTTATCTATCATCCCTTTTCCTCCTCTCTGCTGAGCCATCAAAACTGTAGAAACTTAAATGGCACAGCAGGCACCCTCCCTAGTCGTGACGCACCCCGGTATTTATAACACTGGTCATCCATTTTGTTTACGATGACGGAGGTGTGCGCTACACCGGAGTTGAAGAGTCATCTAGCGGTCAGCTGAGGTACTACAACTGCAGATTCTGTCTCGTTATTGTGGTTCAGAGCTTTTCAGAGATGCCTTCTGCCCCTATACAAGCATTGAGAATAACAAGAGGTAATAATAAAACTGATCTCACATGATAAATTGCACATGTATGACAGGATGACTTGATATAGCGACTCGAACACCGGACAGTGAGAGTTATCTCGGTTCACAGATTTAGTGTCCAGGCAGGTCATGTGAGGTCGAAAATCCGACAGAATGCAAATCTCAAGATTTTCATCTGTTTGTTTGTTTGTGTGTGTGTGTGTGTGTGTGTGTGTTCCAGCACATAATGTGCTAAATATTAATCGTAGGTTTCGTCCTGGCTGCAGATTGTGTTGTTGATGTAGCCTAGATTGGTAGTAAATCCCACAACTTCATTTTCTGTTCTCAGACATTTTCACGTAGATTCAAAATCCAGAGCTGTATTCTTCATGTGCCAACTATCAGCTGAAGAGAGAAAGGGAAGGAGAAAAAATAACAGCAGTGCCCCGGATGACCTTGATTATGGACCATTGATTTGGGTGACCCAGAAGTCAGCATGGTAAATTCTTCCTGTTCTCACGCACCAAATACACACATGTAAATGTCATTATCACAAGGAGCTGTGCCGTCATGTCAAAACACAGATAATTCTCACATTGCGGAAAGAAAAATGGCACAGGTCTTAAATCCAATCATTCATATAAACAGGTTTAGGAAAAAATAAACATTTTAGATTCAAAAATATTTGGATATTTATACCACACTTCATATCTGAATTCAGTACATTAGATACAAAATATCAAAACTAATATTGAATATATTAGTGTGGATGTATTGTGTTCACTTGTTTACACAACAGCTGTAGCAAAAATGCATTTGAATTTGGAGATTTTTGAGATGTTTGAAACACTACCATTGGAAATTTAAAATAGATCATAACAATGTATAATTCTTTACAGTCACTTTGTCTCAATTCAGTGCGTTCTTGCAAAATAAAAATATGATTTTCTTAAAAAAAAATGAACGTGTACAAAACCACTGCTTGAGAAAACACATTTGTAATTGACGTTTGGCTCAAAACTTTATAGTTACTGTACAGAAACTTTAAATCCATTACACAACAGACCTGTTTCACCTCAGCTGCAAATATTAGCATGTGCCACTGACATTAAAATATTTTTTAGGCTTTTAAAGTCTGTCCACATTTTCCAGCTTTTGCACTGCTCAAGTTGGCCTACTTCTTATGCCTTAATTAAAAACAAAACTTGCAAGCATGCTTGTTCTCTTTAGCGCATATTTGTATCATTTCGAATTCGGCTGACTCATAACAGTGTCAAAACAGTTCTTCATTTATATGTAAATGAGACCTTACGAAGCACAGGAATTGCTAAATTGTCATCTTATCACTAATGCAGTCCTGTTACACTGGATAACATACCTAGTTAAACATTAAAAACAACAAATAGCTCATATCTGTTTGATCTGGAGTAATATTCTTTAAAGAGCAGGTGTTCTTTGTCTGAAAAAAATCATTTGTTCTGTTTACTTGTTCTTTTTGGTGTTTGTGTATTTGAATAGCACAGCATGAATTATGCAACCACCTTAGACAAAAATGTCATAAAAACAGCTGGACAGAATTTGAAAACAAACACCAGGTCAGTGAAATTTAAAATGTAATATCCGCAATGCATGCTGTGATAAGAAATCATGCTTAAGAACAGGTTTTTGCAACTAATAGGTATAATTTTGACCTAAAAATGATTAGAATAATTTATTCACATTCAGGCAGTTCTTTTTTTTTTTTTTTAAGAGGAAAAAGCAATGAGTGAACTTTTAATACTTAGTTTAAAGTCTCCATAAAGTCTAGACATTGGCTCTGATGACATCAACCTTGCGTCTTAAATCTGTTGCTTGGATTGCAATAAAAGTGTTGAAAGAAAAAGACAAGCAGGGTTTATCACTACAAAAAAACAAGGCACGAAAACTAATCTCAGCAGCAGCAGCATGCAAACAGCTCCATGGAAACACGTCCTTTTGGAGGCAGGTCATTTATCTGGGCTTCCAAGCACTTGAGATCGACACTGTCTAATATGTTTAGTGTTGCTTACTCGGGAAATATGATTCTCAAACTCATAAGATTTGAGATTAGTCATCAGGAAGGTTTGCTGGCGAGAGCATCTTCATTTATTGCTCATCAGATGGTTGGGGATGGGGACTATTAACAAGAAACATCTGCTGCTTTGTCAACCACTAGGGGGCGAAACTTTCAATAAGTCTCCTCAGTTCATCAGTGGCCACAGCTAAAATAGTTCTATCAATCATAAGGGCACTAACATAGAAATAACTATAAAATTCAATACATGTACCATCAGCCTAATTGTTTTTGTGACAACAGCCCCCTGGCCTTGTGGGACATTTGGGTCCCTAAACAGCTTAAATAGCAGTCAGAAGTCAAGGATGAAGAATTGGTGCAAACAATCTCTGTTGTGACGGAATCAGTTTGCCAACACATCACTCTTATTTGCCTAGTTAAACCTTAGAGGACAATTAGTATGAGAGCTTTAAATTATGTTATTGTCATGGCAGGGCATATATTTTATTTGATAATTTCAAATTTTTCTATATTCATTATTTCACAGATAAAAAAGTAATTTAATAACATTACATTTGCGCTGCCAATGTACAGATTTCTTTTAAGAATTAAACACGGGGAGGTAAAATGTCAACTACTTTGTCAACTATCTTTTACATGGCCTATCTGTTAAACTTTTTTCTCTTCTATAATTGTTACATACAATTTTTATTATCTAGTTCATTGAGAGAAAAATGTTCGTTTAACATATTAGCACACATTTATGACTCCAGCTGTGTCCTGGAAAAAATTTGTTAAATTACTCAGTAAAGAAATAAATAAATAAATAACAAAATGTACAATGTTTAAAAAAATCGAAGTTGTAAATAAAACAAAGACTATTGGAGTATGTTTTATTATTTCAGTTTTTCTACATCAAAATTTCACCTTTAATTCAATGTGTTACTTGCTGTTTCTTTGCAAATTTTTGTGCAATATCTAGAATTATTTCTACACCATTTTCAGCACACATATTAGCATATTTATATATATATATATATATATATATATATATATATAGCTGTGTCCTTAAATAGTT
>JAUZSZ010000136.1:6819617-6829708 GCA_034780575.1 Labeobarbus marequensis
GAGGGCTAAGTTTAGGTGTAGGGTTGGTGTAGGGCAATAGCACATACAGATTGTACAGTATAAAAACCATTACGCCTGTGGGATGTCCCCATAAAACATGGAAACCAGTGTGTGTGTGTGTGTTCCAGCACATAATGTGCTAAATATAAATCGTAGGTTTCGTCCTGGCTGCAGATTGTGTTGTTGATGTAGCCTAGAGCAGAAGTAAATCCCACAACTTCATTTTCTATTCTCAGACATTTTCACATTCAAAACCCAGAGCTGTATTCTTCATGTGTCAACTATCAGCTGAAGAGAGAAAGGGAAGGAGAAAAAATAACAGCAGTGCCCTAGATGACCTTGATTATGGACCATTGATTTGGGTGACCCAGAGGTCAGCATGGTAAATTCTTCCTGTTCTCACGCACCAAATGCACACATGTAAATGTCATTATCACAAGGAGCTGTTCCATCATGCCAAAACACAGATGATTCTCACTTTGCATAAAGAAAAATGCCACAGGTCTTAAATCCAATCATTCATATAAACAGGTTTATAGAAAAAAGCAATCATTTTAGATTCATGTAAATATTTGGCTACAAAAAAGTATTTGGATATTTATATCACACTTAATGTCTGAATTCAATACATTATATACAAAATATCAAAAGTAGGCCTAAATATTGCAGAAGCTTTCTCAGAAGTAACTTATCTTTTCTGTGATAGGCTATTTTTAAACTGACTGGGCATCATAATATAAACTGCCTTTTCACAACTAAGGTTACAACAATTTTCATTTATATGATGAAATACTATTTGAAATAGATTGTAACAATGTAAAAGTGTTTTAAGGTCACTTTGTATCAATTTAATGCATTCTTGCTGAGTAAAAATATGAATTTCTTTTAAAAAAATGAATGTAAGTGTACAAAACCTATGCTTGAGAAAACAATTGACTTTTGGCTCAAAACATTATAGTCACAGTGCCACAGAGTTACATTATAGTTATAGGTACAGTGAAGCAAATAATGTTTCCTTGGAACTCAGAAACTTTAAATCCATTGCACACACACACACAAAAACAGACCTGTTATCTATGCATGTGTGTAAAACAGACCCAGCTGTACCATTGACATTAAAATATTTGTAAAGATTTTAAAGGCTGTGCACATTTTCCAGTTTTCCTGCTCCAGCTGACCTATTTCTTATGCCTTAATTAAAAACAAAACTTGCAAGCATGCTCGTTCTCATTAGCACATATTTGTATCATTTCGAATTCGGCTGACTCATAACACTGTGTCAAAACAGTTCTTCATTTTTATGTAAATGAGACCTTACGAAGCACAGGAATTGGTAAATTGTTATCTTATCACTAATGCAGTCCTGATACACTGGATAAAATGCTTAGTTAAACACTAAAAACAACAAATAGCTCATATCTGTTTGATTAGGAGTAATATTCTTAAAAGAGCAGGTGTTCTCTGTCTGAAAACAATTCATTTGTTCTGTTTACTTGTTCTGTTCGGTGTTTGGGTGTTTGAATAGCACAGCATGAATTATGCAACCACCTGAGAAAAAAATATCATGAAAACAGCTGGACAGAATTTGAAAACAAATGTCGGGTCAGTGAAATTTAAAATGTAATATCCGCAATCATACTGTGATAAGAAATCATGGTCAAGGACAGTGTTTTGCAACTAATAGGGATCATTTTGATCTAAAAAGGATTAGAATAATTTATTCACATTCTTTTTTTTTTAAGAGGAAAAAAAATGAGGGAACTTTTTATACTTAGTTTAAAGTCTCCATAAAGTCTAGACATTGGCCCTGATGACATCAACCTTGTGTCTTAAATCTGAAGCTTGGATTGCAATGAAAGTGTTGAAGGAAAAAGACAAGCAGGGTTTATCACTACAAAAAAGCAAGGCACGAAAACTAATCTCAGCCAAGATTCATCAGCAGCATCATGCAAAAACAGCTCCATGGAAACACGTCCTTTCGGAGACAGATCATTTATTTAGGCTTCCAAGCACTTGAGATCGACACCGTCTGATATGTTTAGAGTTGCTTATTCATGAGAGATGATTCTCAGTCTCATGAGATGTGAGATTAGTCATCAGGAAGGTTTGCTGGCAACAGTGTCATTTCATCAGATGGTTGGGGATGGAGACTACAAACAAGAAACAGCTGCTGCTTTGTCAGCCACTAGGGGGCAAAACCTTCAGTAAGTCTCCTCAGTTCATCAGTGCCACAACTAAAATAGTTCTAGCAATCACAAGGGTATCAGTAACATAAAAATAACTATAAAATTCAATACATGTACTATTAGCTTAATTCTTTTTGTGACAACAGTCCCCTGGCCTTGTGGGACATTTGGGTCCCCTAACAGCTTACATAGCAGTCAGGGGTCAAGGATGAAGAATTGGTGCAAACAATCCCTGTTGTGAGGGAATCAGTTAGCTGACACACTCTCATTTGCCTAGTTTAAACTTAGAGGGCAATTAGTGTGAGAGCTTTAAATTAGGCCTCTGTCATTGTCATGGCAGGGCATATATTTATTTTATAATTTCATATTTTCAAAATTTTCTATTCATTATTTCAAAGATAAAAAATTATTAAATAACATTTCATTTGCGCTGCCAACACTGTAAAAAGGGATAAGTTCACTTAACTTAAAAAAAATTGAGGAAACCTGTTGCCTTAAAATTAAGTAAATAATAATAATTTAAAAAAAAAAGTTAAGTGAACTTGACAATACAGTGAATGTACAGAATATTTTAAGAACTAAACATGGGGAGGTTAAATGTCAACTACTTTGTCAACCATCTGGTCTATCTGTTAGCCTTTTTTCTAATTATTCTATACTAATTATTATGCATGCAGTATTTATTATCTAATTAATTGAGAGACACATGTTCATTTAACATATTAGCACACATTTATGACTCCAGCTGTGTCCTTAAAATTTTCAGTTCAATTACGCAATAAATAAATAAATGTACAATGTTGAAAAAAATTGAAGCTGTGAATAAAAGAAAGACTGAAGTACATTTTACAAGAAAATACAATTTCAGTTTTTCTACATGAAAATTTCACCTTCAATTCAAGGTTACTTGCTGTTTCTTAGTATTTTTTGTCCAGTTTCTGATTTAAAATTATTTCTACACCATTTTTTCAGCACACATATTATCATACATTTATATATGACTTTAGCTGTGTCCTTGAATAGTTAAATATATAATAATAACAAACAAACAAATAAATAAGTTTGGTATCTTTTTTTTTTTACGTAGCCTATTACATAATATTTAACTCAAACCTCACACATAAGGATTTCGCCACAGGAATATCTTTAATGTTACCTGTTGCAGTTATTAAATATTAAATTCATAACTTGCTTTCCTGAACCTATGGAAGTTGATCAAGTGCGGGAGTAGGAGGGGCCGGTGGGAATCTGCGCGTGGGGCTTCGCAGGATGTAACCAATCAATACTCTCTTAATTCCTCAAAGTAACGCTGAACTTCAAGACGCTGGCTTTAAACGGACAAATATCTTTTTTTAGCATCGCAGAGTGTCTGAAATGAGCTACACGGGCAGAGGAACTCCTCTCAGACTTGCTGTGGTGGTAATACTGTTCTCATCGGGAACGCCGTGGACTTTCCGAGAGGAGAAGGAGGATGTGGACAGGTAAAGTGTCCGTGCAGTGTGCGCGCTGTCAGCTCGCTGTTTACAAGAACTCAGAGGATTGAAAGTTTGTTTCTTCTGCGTGAGGCAGATTTGTTTACGTAAAAAGAAACAGCTGACGGCTCCTTTGTCTTACAGAGAAGTGTGCTCAGAGAACAAAATCGCAACGACGAAATACCCATGCGTAAAATCCACAGGAGAGGTGACTACATGCTACAGGTAAGGGACTGTTTACTTCTCCATCTCAACATTCTGTAGGTTCTTGTGTATGGTAATGTTTATATATTGGCTTTTGTAAAGTAATATGTTATATAATATAGTCGTTTTGTATTTGCTGAATGGGACGTCACCACTTCCCATGTGGGATAAATAAAGAGTCCTGATTGTCTGTCTGTCTGTCTATCATGATTGTTTATTTTACATTTTTATGCGATGAAATCTGTTTTGCCTGAAGCTGTTCTAAAAATCTTGTTTGCAGGTAGGCTGCCAAGAAATTATGTTTAGTTGTTTTATGATTAAGTTTGAAATGGTACCACTGGCTCCATTTCTGAAGGCAGACCGTTTTTAATGTACCATGGTATTCTACATCACTAACAATACACAGACTCCAGCTGTGTTTTATGCATTTCTTATGTGGCGAAGGAGAAAACGTATTAAGTTTGTATTTAGAAAATGAGACCCATATTTTTTTCCTTTTAAATTTAAAATGACTCAAATTTGTTCACTCAGTTACTGTTCTCTCTAACAGACACACACATATAGAGAGAGAGAGAGAGAGAGAGAGATTAAAAGAGACTTTTAAAAATGCCAGATTATCACTTGCTTATAATTGTTTCCTCGAGAGTGACCTGTACTGTTTCTGTTCCCAAAGTGGCCAGGGTTTCCTTTCATTGGGTTAACTGTGTTGGTGTCGTGTGTGGGGCAAGTAAAATAATCCTGTTTTCATTCCTGTGACCGTTTAGAATTAGTGAAAGAAAGCAAAGAGATATTATTCTTTGAAGGTTAGGGATTATGATGCTGGAACTTTAAGATGGCTCCGGATGCAAAGTAGACCCAGACCCCTCAGCTTTACGGTGGTAACTTGACTTACTCTCAAAACCAACTGACTTTCCTGTTCAACACAAAAGTTTTTATGAATGTACTTGTATCCAAGTTAACAAGGATACGGGTTGCTGAGCTCCAAAAGAAAAAGCACCATAAACTTGGTCCATATAATTTGTCCTCCAAACAACTCAAGTCAATGGAATACTTTTATTCTTCAACATTTCTCCTTTGGTCCATGGAAGTGTCCATGAATTGTTATGAATTATTCCTTATCTAGAATATAAATCAAGCAATAGAAATTGTATATGACGAGATTTTATTCTCTCTCTTGCATCAGTCGTCACCCTTTCTCTTCTATGGTGGTGCATTTCATTCCACCTGCATGCTGGAAGTAGCAAGTTAAAGCACAAACTATTACAGGCTTTTTATTTTAGCAGGCGTTGATGTGCAATGCTTTGAAACGCTTGCCAAAACTGCCGTTAAGCTTGTCTTGTAAATTCTTGGCGTGTGTGGTGCACCAACACTGGTGACCTGTGGAGTCCCTGAGTCTCTCAAGCGTGCACTCTGGGTCTCATGTGAGCTGGCTTGCTATTACCATTTGCTCATATGCAGATGACTAAAATGACTCAATCACAGTTTTGATATGAGCTCATTGTAAATTAACAGGTGCAGTTAAACCACCACACCTCTTTTCGTTTGTGGCTTGGCGGCTCTTAAACTCATATTGTGAGGAAATATTTGTTCAATTGATGCTTCTGATCTGATCTAATCTTCCGTGCATCTTTTCTTGTGTTAGAAACATGCCTGCAAGCCAGGGTTTGTCTCTTGAATAGATCATAATGTCAAACAGAGGAGAACGTTCATGCATCGTAGTGTAAAATTTTCTTTGGTTGTGATCCATCCTGGAGTTGGATAGTTGCAAAAACTGGGCAAGGATGTAGCGCTAAAACGATTTGTCCATCATTGAGTGTTCATTTTTTGAGTTCTTATGGGCTTGGTCTCAGAAAATATCTATGCATGTGTGTAAAAGTATTTTGGCGTTATTTTGTACTAATATGCATGTGGCTAATAGATAACATTTGTTTCAGAATAAGGGCTGTCAGTAGATTAAATTTTAAATTAAACTACATTATTTGCTTTTTTCATCAAATTAAACTGCGTGTTTTATGAAAATAGTCCAGTTTTTCACATTTGTATTTATTTATTTTATTTTTTTATAATTAAATTTTTAATTCTAACATTTATTTGTATGATTATTAACACAAAATTATTTGAAACACCATTTATACTAGTAATCACACAAAAGGAATAAATTTAGAGCTCTGATCTGAATGCTTTCATGTTGCTAAAATGTGGGCCAAAGAGTAATTAATGGTAAGTTTTATTGGGAGGAAACCATTTTACAAAAGAAAGCAGTGTATCCTGAACGTCTGCTGTGCAGTTGTTGATATTGTGCCATAGAATTTATAGGTCTTAGTTTTAAATGAACTGCAGCATACAAAGTGAGTTAGTACAGTAGTCTTGGATTAATAGACATATTTTTTCTCAGGACTGGGATCAGGGACAACATTGTGAAGCCAAATCAAAATGAATCAGAACGGACCTTTCCAGAACATACTGAAGGTGTTTCTGGAGAACTTGGTTCTTGGTTGTTCTTCCAAATATTTCTGGTGGTTTCAGGCCTGTTTCTACACTCTTGAAGCATTCCAGGCCAAAAGGCAAAGGGAACCAAACAGACAAAGGCCATATCATGTAAACCTCTCGTTTTTTTCCCTCTCACTAACTCCTCTAGGGCTGAAAACCAGCCATGAACTTAAACATAAAGTTCATCTGACCACAAGCACTTGTTCGTCGCCAGAAGAAAGCTTTTTAATTATCGCCTGAACCTTTATACAAACTGCGAAGCCTCTAGAGTCCAGTCGCATGTCTTTCTCGACCCTCTAGTTCATCTGTAATGCCCACTGGTGTCAAGGGAGTTTATTTCCAGAAGTGTCCATTAAAAGAAACAAGATCATATTGGGTTTTTCAACCCAGACATGTCTAAAAGCTCTCTTGAGCAAATGCAGATGTGTCTGGCATATGCACGGTAAGCTAAAACCTGTAGCATGGCTTCACAAGGGTACTGGTTGCTTACCACTGAACAGCTCCAGTTCTGATTGTTGAAGTACTATGAGATTTGGGACTGAAAGCAGAAGAACAAAGGTTTTCCAAAATACTTTACTTTATCTCTAGTTCCATTGTTTGGACAAACGGGTTACAGTAGCCCCATCCCATACTCTTTGGTTTAACCAGGAGGTGAACTACAGGAATCCATAATTGCACTACAACATTTTTATTCACAAATGTGATGTCTAGTACTTTTTGTTTTTATGTTTATGACCATGAGGCAAGGATTTTTTTTTTTTTCTTCCTTTTTGTCAGAGGACTGCATTGAGGAGAAGACAATTGAAGTTGAAGAATCTGTCAGTGTCCTGTTTCTTTTGTATTTGTAACAGACTTATTGTTTGTTCTCTAGAATACACAAGGGAATATTTGAGTTATTTTTATTCCGTTCATCAGTTTTGTGAGTCCACTGGCTTGTAGACAAGCTGCTATCTATGGAAACTTGTTTCTACCACAGAAAAAGAAGGTATTTCCAACATTTAATCTCAGTTCTTGCGGTTTTGAGTTCATATCTTACAATTCTGACTTCTCAGAATTGGAAGATATAATCTCAGAACTGTGAAATGAACTCGCAATTCTGAGAAGAAAACTCTGAATTTGCAATATGTTAACTCACAATTGCGAGAACAAAAATGTAAAAATTATTAGATAAAGTCACAATAATTTTTATTTTTTTTTTATCCATGGTTGGGGAAAAACAGATTTGTAAAATGTAAACTCAGAATTATGAGGGAAAAACAGTCAGAATGGCAATATAGCTTATAGCTTGCAAACTCATAATTCTCAGAAAGTCAGAACTGTGAGATATAAACTTTTTAAAAATATATATCACACTTATTCATGGTTTTATTCAAACAAGTTTCTATAATGGTCAGAGCACAGTGGTGAGGAGAAAAATGTAGCACAGATTTAAAAAAAATTGGTTGACATGTTTCTTACTAATTGTCTTAATTAAACTCACATCATTTGTTAGAAAAATTCATGTGATCTCATACAAGGTTGTTTGCAATTGTTTTTGTGTTTGCATTTTTGAAGTCCATTACTTTTAATTGATTTAGACTTTGCCAGTGTTCACATTTCATCAGGAACAGTTTATCTAAACTATTTTTATGAGCATGAACTCTGTCTTCTCGGTTAACTCTTATGAAATATGGAACAAATCTCATTTAACGGCAACACATGTGCAGCTTGAAGATGTAAGAGACCTCTGCTACTTAATTGCAAAAATATTTAAGCGTGATTTATTTCCAACAAACATTTTATGAAGGGTTTGTACTTCCCTTTAATATTCTATAGACACAAGGAAGTAATTGATGTGAATCACTCTCAGAGCATCTGCCCTTTGGGATTCCTGTGCATTTAATTTCTTGACTTAGACAGAAATATTACGCAATTTTACAGTGATTAATGCTCTTCTTGGTTAAGATAACCAGATGGTTCATATCAGTGAAAGTCTTCATCAATCAGCTCAAAGTGCTCATCAGGCCGAACACACTGTCAAACAAACCGTTTTGACCACCAGCTTGTGAAAATCCCGGGGAATCGGATATTGGCGTTGTTGACCCATGAAACTAAAAGGGTGATTTAACAGGAAATCCTTTGCATTGTTCTCTGATGTGTCTTTACGATGACTGTGGGGATTAATGGCAGCAGATCAAACAGTGGTCAATGTGCCAGTCTTTTGTTTGTGGTATTGTCTTTATGACTATCCTATGAATTCCTTCTTGTTTGCTCATACAGAGCTCTGGTTATAGTCTCTGTTATGGAGTGTTTTTATACCCACAATGATTTTACGCAGGGGTTACGATTCCATCTGAATGTGTATCTTTTTAAAGCACAAGTGAGTCATGAGTTCAGATGCTTAAATCAAATGGACCACTGACCACCAAGTCAACACCACTCAAGCTGATTTATAAGCTATTCAACTGGCTGGTATTTATGACAGGGATGACCCTCATTGTCCTCTCCAAAAACCAAAAAGTTGATGAATGTCCACATTTCCAGGCAGCTCAGGAACGCACTAGATCGAGTGACTGATTCTAGTTGGGACGCAGCCAGAGTTTATTTGGGATCAGTTGAGCCAAGCTAGTCAAAGCATGGAGAAAACTGAATGCATTACCCAACAACCTCTGGAATTTACACAAGTCCCTGATGGATTCTGTGATAATTCCGATGAAAATAGTGGTGGTGGAAAATGGCGTTTGTTTTCTAGCACTCTCCTTTAATAATTTTCTCTCTTTGCTTTCCACATCTTGTCATGACGCTGTTTCTTTCAACACAGGTCTGGTTGGTGATGCCGTGTTTCTGTGTGTACACAGCTGTAAGCTATGAATTCAGATGTGCTCATGAACTTTCTTCGAAATATCAGTCTTGAAGAAATTATCCAAGGTGAAAATTATAAAGCTCCATTGACAACTAAACAAATTACGTCAACTTCAGACAGATTTGCTCATGTGATTTTATGAATATAATGAACCATTATGATATTGATCTATAAAGAAGATCATTAGCTGTGATTTTTGTTTTTTTTAAATATCCAGTGAATCTCATATAAAATACTATGAATGGCTCTGAAGGTAGCTAGAAGGGAAACTTAATGACTAAAGAAACAACTAGTCAATACTAAAGTATAAAAATTATGCAACCATGTTTTTACTACTTATATAAGCTTGTGAAACCGTTTTGAAATCATGTTTCAGACATATACAGTACCTCATAAATGATCAAAGCAATACAGTGTTATTGTGAAGAGACATTATGGTGTTGCATACAAATGATGGCCATCCCTCTCACTGTCTTATGTTCACAAAGGTTAATTTCCTGACCACAGTTTTACCTAGTTTTGCTATTAATCTCCAATTTTCTTGCAGTAATTAGAAGCAATGGTGGTCTGTTTTATCTCACTAGTCAAAACGATACAGACTCATGGTTAGGCCGGTAATGGTTTGCTCATGCAATTAGAAGGTCAAAGGGCAACAACCTGAATAATTGGGGCCTGATATGGTAAATCCAGTAAACCATGTTGCTGTTTAACCAGTTCCCATTACCTCATTTCTTCGTTTGTAAAAACCTCATGTTTAAGTTAGTGATATTTAAGAAGTGCAAATTTAATCAATTAAGATTTTTTTTGTGTAAAGTTTTACACTTATTTAATACTTGCACTACTGTACACAAAATGTTGGGGTCGGTAATATTTTGAATTGTTTTGATTTTTTTTTTT
>JAUZSZ010000136.1:7099649-7116404 GCA_034780575.1 Labeobarbus marequensis
ACATCAAAACAAATTTTTCCTCCCCTTAAAACATATTTTTAAAGATTTATCTGTCTGGCCTATATTACATTTGCATCAAAACAAAGCATGCACTTGGCTTTAAGATGGTCTGTGAATGTCACACCAAGCCTCATTTAAATTGCTAATTTCTGGTGATGTTATTGTAAGTGACTTCTCTGGGCATCATTATTTATTTCCTTGTGTGTGCATTCCAAGGACAAACAGATAAATAAGGAAGTATAATTTAGTATTCCATTACTGTCACTGCACATACACTCATTTCCTCCACAAGCACTTTGTGAGGGTGAACGTCATGAAACATGTCTGGGTCATAATTTACAGAATCAATATACGATATAATATAATTATGTTTCAAAAAAAGAAAATAAAGCTTACTTTAAAACTATAATGACTGGCATTGTTCACCACTTCACACTACAATTTTGCAAATAAAATGTTGTTTCATTTTAAGTAGACTGCATACATTCAAATAGTCCTGAATTCTTAAAATTGTTCCAACTGTTTTCAAGGTCTGATATAACTATGAAAGCCCATGCAGTATTGCCACAGGTCTATGGAAGTACTCCTCCTAGTGGTAGTGGCTTTAGCATCTACAACCATCACTTGTTTATCTCATGACTTCATTACTTTGTGTGCTTTCAGTTCATTCAGTTATCTTAAAACCTCTTAGAAACAAAAACTTAAATGTCACAAACAAGCCACTAAGTGTGGATTAAACTCACCTTTTTGATGGTTTTTGTTTGTACTAAGCCAAGCTCACGGTTTTCATCAGCGACATACAAGGAGAGTTTGACGTATGGATCACTAATAGGAAATAAAAAGACAAAAATACATATAAGATCTTCTCACAATGACAATTTTGAAAATGAACATTAAAAGTTTGTACAATCCAAAACCTGAAAAGATGAACTGCATCTATCAAACAGTGGATTCATATTTTTGCAATACTGATAGATCACTTATTTCTCATCTTGTACTATAAAATTTACCTTTGGCTGGTAAGGCAATTAATAGTGAAGTAATAAATGTCGTCACATCTTGGCAATGGAAACATAATTCTGACTGTGAGATAAGCTACAATGATAGGCATTGATTCACAAACAAACACACAAATAATTTATGTAACACCTAGGATTGTGTGGTATATTATAATCCTGATTTTATATTGTGAGATATTTTTTGCAATTTATTTATTTTAACTTAACCGCAATAACATAATTTTGTCAATTTCTGTACCCGAACTAGATAACAATATGCAAGTACGAAATATTGTATTTTTGTAAAAGTATTTTGTAAAACAAGTAAAATTATTGAATTATTAGCACTGATTTTGCAGATTTACAGCATCTTCATTTCCAGATCGAACTCGACTAACGCTAAGAGCAAACGTCTGGGTAAGGAAAATTGGAAAAGCGGTCAGGAAATGGGAGGGAGACAAAGAAAGGAAGCCATTAAGAAATTAAGGATTAGTACAGCAGGACTCATTTGTTTACCAAACAGGAACAATTAAACACACAATGAGTGACTAAATCGAACAACTGGTCAGATGCACATCCAGACCCTGTCCCATATGAAAACGTTGTGTAAGAACCTTACAAGATGGATATGATTGACCGTAGTAGGAATACATATTTTGCAATAAACTTCAAACCGTATAAAGTTAGTTCTATACTCTATGTGTGGTTCACTTCATAGTAAGGGTGGGTGATATGAACAAAATCTTATATCACGATATGAGTAATTTTATATCATGGTAACAATATACATCACGATATAATTCTTGTCACTAGTGTCAATATCACAAAAAACTAATACCAGACTAAATTTTAAATAAATAAATGAATAAGAAACTAATTACAAGCAATAGGAGAAAAATACAGTAGAACAAATAAATAAGAAATGCTACATATATTAAAGTAATCAATTGCATAAAAACACTGCACTGTGTACATTAAATACATATTTCTTCTTATTAAAGTTAAAGTGATTTAGTCAAGAGCAGTAAGAGATTTTCTTTCTTTTGTTGTTTGATTAACATGAATGACAGACAGCAGGAATATTAGACTGCTGTCACTTTAAGAGCTGCCCAGATCCAATATACTGTTACACGTGTGTTTTCTTTCTCAGCTGTTTGCTTTCATTTAAGACCTAAATTACTGTGTTCGAGGATCCTTGTAAAGACGTGCATTTTGACACATAAAAGTGTGTGTATTTAACCATTCAAGGCAACATAACTGGCAAAAAATACTCTGTTCAGTCTTCACGTGCGTGTGTAATGCATATAGCGAAATGAGTTCTCTTTCGCTGCTGACTGAGTTTAAACGGCTTAAAATCACTTGTTTTTGAACTTGTTTTTCGTGACCACGCAGTACAGCAACGTCACATGAGCATGTGACCATGATAGAGACGACAGTCCAAAATCTCTACCTTTTGACAAATTTAAACCGGTTAATCGTGTCTATCGGTATGTCGCCCACCCCCAACTTGTAGTAATTATGATGTTAAATCTACATTTGTTACAATTCTATAGTCTGTGCACATATTTAGTGGTATGTTTAAGCTAGAGTGTTTGTTTGTCCTGTGATCTCACCTCACTTGTCATATGCACTGTTGTGAAGTTGAAGTTTCTGTGGTGACGTAGGTCTTCTGTTTCTTGTCTTATTGGGCAGCATGTTAGAGAGGCTGTTAATGACAGAGATTTGATGTGACTGTTATTAACAGACTTACATCAGCATTCATACATGGTCAGAGGTTTGGCGCACAACTGCTCACCTCTTGTCTTTATTTGATTACATGTCACAGGAGAAGGAACTGGAGGCCAGCAAGAAAGAAAAAGTGAAGGAGGCTAAGTTGGAGGCAGAGGTGAAGATGTTGAAGAAAGAGAATGAGGCCCTCCGCAGGCACATTGCGGTACTACAGGCTGAGGTGTACGGAGCCAGACTGGCGGCCAAGTATCTGGACAAAGAGCTGGCAGGAAGGTAAGAGACACATTGTTCTTCTGTTCTGATTGATTGTTATGTGGGTTTCATGTGGCGTTTTCTACCACATAAAGAGCCGAGTTTGGCACGGAGTTCTGGGTGTCATTTTAAACCTGAATGCTCTTTTTTTTATTTAGGGTGCAGCAGATCCAGTTGCTTGGGCGAGACATGAAAGGACCGGCTCATGACAAACTGTGGAACCAGCTTGAAGCTGAGATTCACCTGCACCGCCACAAAACAGTGATCCGAGCCTGCAGGGGGCGCAATGATCCCAAAAAACCCTTGCCATCACCTGTGGGGCATGTAAGATAGCACATTCAGTTCATTTACTTGGTAAATACTTGGTAAAACTGCATGCAGAAGATGAATTAGTTTTCTTGAGGTATATCAGAATAAAATTTGACTAGACAAGAGAATGCTGCTTTTAGGAAATTTCACTCCAAAATCAAAACCAAAAGTTAAAAATATAATTTTTTTTCATTCATTCATTCATTCATTCATTCATTCATTCATTCATTCATTCATTCATTTATGGGTGAGTTAATATTGTTAACTAAAAGTAAAACCATAATTCATCACAAAAACAAAATAAAACACATTATACACAAATTAAAACATTTTATTTCAGCTAGACGCTAAGTAAACCTTTTTTTATTTTAATTTAGTTTTAAATACTAAAATAAATTAAACAAAACAAAGTTACAAAAAACTTTAAAATTAAAATGAAAACAGAAAATATAAACATAAAATTTTATTCAAAATAATAACAAAAACTATAGTAATACATTAATGGTACTAAAATAAAATATATTTATTTTTATTTTATAATAAGAAATTACATTTTGCATTAAACAACAAAAAGCTAATTAATCTGAAAAAAAAAAATGTTAAGCCCATTAAGATTTTTTTGCACTGACATTCAAGAATCTTTAAATATATATTTAAATGTTCATATTGATTTACATTTATATATTTAAATTAAATATATTTTAGATATATTAAATATAAAATATTTTTTTTAAATATTAAGGTTGACCTTAATATTAGTCTTTAAAATGATGCATTTTAATCAATTTAAATTTACATATATTAAATATACTATATGCTGCCAGTCACAAGAATGAGATTTTTCCACAGTACAGCTGGCTACAATATAAATAATATAATAGTCTATGAAATAAGCTCAACTATTTATACGCACTATGAATAAATATAAAAGTTTGGTTACATTTTCATGCGATTCACCCTTGATTATGTCCTCTCCAGGACAGAGATTCTCTGAAAAAGACTCGCAAAGTGGTTCTGACCAAAGAAGATCATGAAGGACTCGGCATCTCCATTACCGTGAGTTAAACCTTTGATTTTATACGCAGGCTAATTCATCTGGTTTCAATGGATGAATCCCTGTATGTTCCAAGTTCAAATTCCTGATTTGATGTTTGCAATGGAATTCCTACAGGGCGGGAAAGAGCATGGCGTTCCCATCCTCATCTCCGAAATTCACCCCACCCAGCCTGCAGAGCGCTGCGGAGGACTGCATGTGGGAGATGCCATCTTAGCCGTCAACAACATCAACCTGAGAGATGCAAAGCACAAAGAGGCCGTTACCATCCTCTCACAGCAGGTGAGAGACACACGGCTCAGTTTGCAGCCCTGCGAGGGGGCTGTCAGATCAGGCTTAGCGTGTGACATAAAACTTATTATTAGGACCATGTTTCAGTCCCATCCTAACACCTGCAGAGAAGATGCTCTTTAATTGGGCTTGTGAAGTGTAATTACTAATGGTTTGAAGAGAACATACCCGTTTAAAGCAATAGTTCATCCAAAAATTGTCATTTTCTCACCCTCATGTTTTTTCAAACCCATTTGACTTCTTTTCTGCTGAACACAAAATTTCAGTTTAACCAAAGTGAATTAGGACTTGGTCTGTCAGGCCCTGAAATGACAAAAAATGCACCATACGATAGCTCTGTGTGAGCAACCAAAGGTTATATTTACCTCACCTTACAAACACAACTTTACACACACCCCACTTCCCAGATATTCACATAGTTGTTTTTTTCTGTCTGCAGAGGGGGGAGATTGAGTTTGAGGTGGTTTATGTGGCTCCAGAGGTGGACTCTGACGATGAGAACGTGGAGTATGAAGATGACAGTGGTCACCGCTACCGTCTGTACCTGGACGAGCTGGAGGAGGGATCAGGAGCAAGTCACAATAATGGCACTGCCGACCCCGCTTCCCTACAAGGTAATTGCATTGAATCAATTGATTTTCTTCCAACCAAAGAACAGTTTTTACAGCATTTATTAATCTATGTAAACTTATAAATATACTGTTGTTCATTCTTTTTTTTGGGTTCATAATATATTAATATTTTGTTATTTTTCTTTGATGCTAAGGCAGTAAATATGAATATGAATAAATGAAATAAAATTATAAAATAAATAAAAGTAACTCATGTGAATATGAATAAATAATTTATGCTACAATAATATTAATGTTACTTTAAAATATACATTTAAAGCATTTATAAATCTGTTTAAATGTATAAATATGCCATTGTTCTATTTCAGCTAACACTATTGTTCATTGTCAATTCATGGTTGTTCATAACACATTAATATTGTATTTTTTATCTTTGCTGATATATGGCAATATAAATATGATTTTAAACATAAACATTAAAAACGTATTAGTAAAAATTAATATTAATCTATATTAAAAATGCTGTAAATGTATTAGTAAAGGAAAAAAAATGATATCAAATTATCTAAAAAAATATACACCACTGTTTAAAAGTTTGGAGTCTGTTTAAAAATGTTTGTGAAACAAGTCTCTTATGCACACCAAGCCTGCGTTTATTTGATCGAAAATATAGTGAATAATATGAATTTTTTAATAAAACAGTAAAATTGTGAAATATTATTACAATTTAATAACATTTTCCTATTTTAGTTTGTTGGAAAATTTCATTTCATTTATTCCTTTGATACAAAGCTGAATTTTCAAAATCATTACTCCAATCTTCACGTGATCCTTCAGAAATCATGCTAATATGCTGATTTGCTGCTCAAGAAACATTAATGCTGAAAACAGCTGCACTGCTGCTTAATATATTTGTGGAAAATGTGATACATTTTTAGTGTTCTTTGATGCATAGAATGTTTAAAATAACAGCATTCATAAATATCTTTACTGTCACTTTTGATCAATTTAATGAAAGTATAAATTACTTAAAAAAAATAAATAAAAACTTGCTGACCCAAAACTTTTGCTCAGTACTCTATGTAATGATATCGTTATAGCCCATTTAAAGAAAATTGTAAAGTTGATCCAAACTGACCAATCATTTTCTTTCTCCTTCCAGCTGTAGGGAAGCACTTAATGAACAACAGAACAGAGAATGGAGATGCTGCCTTGTCCAGTGAAAGCCCTTCAGATGACAAGACCTCCAAGACAGCAGAGTCTGCAGAGAGTTCCTCCTAGATCTCCAGACTACCAGAAGGATCCTGGAGATGAGAGACGGAGACCAGAAAGAGATTAGATTGCACATGTATAATATGTAACATACCAGATTCTTCTTGTTTTATGCCGTTTGGAGAACAGACTGCTTCGACGTCCACTGGCGATGGATGAACCACTGAGAAACACTGAGGGAAGAGGACATAATATTACTCAGTGGCCACAAAGGATTGTTTGTCACCATCTTGGTTTATAGTTGTAAAGAAACACTTGAGAGGACAAAATGACAATTTAAGTAGATGAGTAAAGTGATTGGATGGAATTATATGGTATTTTCATTCTTGATTTCCTCTTTTGTGTAACCCTCTGTAGGTGAGCTGAAGATGAGCTCAAATGTAGGGTTCCTACTTTAATGATTCACACTTCTTCTCTTGTACTGAAGTAGATGGATATAGCAATGAGTTACTGTTTGCTCAAAATGTATGCACATTGTTTTTAACTTCTCTGTTTTAGCTTAGTGTGATCCTGTCCTGCTCCAAAGCAAAGGCAAACAGGATGATGCTACTTCCTGTTTTGCACACAAGGTAGTCAGGAGGGGACAGAAATGACACAGTGTGTTTTACTAACAGTGCACATCCATGTGCTTGCATTTCTTTTCTTAGTTCACTAACAGTCCAAGAACAGAAGTGGAGAGGTGCCATTTAGTTGATCAAGAATGAATTTTGGAAGAAAATATACCCAGGTCACATTTTACCCCAAAGAAAACTAAAAAAAAATATTTTTTACTTAATGCAAAAATCTTAATAATTCTAAAAACGTCATTTTCTGTGGCATTATTTTCAAAATAAGTAACCAAAATCTCATCATTGTAACATGCTAATTTGTTACAATGGACAAACATTACCCTCAAATTTACAATGTCACTCACCTCTTAATATTTCATATTTCAATTTAAAAAAAAATTGTTTACATACACACACACACACACACACACAATTGTATTCAAATTGAAATATTTTAATATTATATGCTGAAAGGTGATATTTTAAGGGTTAAGGTCATGGCAATTCAAACAATTCAAAATAAGACCAATAATAATTATTGGTACTAAATTAAACAATTTTCTATATTTTAAAAAATAATTAACCTATTTTTTATATGCATTTTCAGGACAATGATGCACATTTCCCTCAAAAAAACAAAACAAACCAAAAAAAAAAACATTGTAACATGCTCTTTTTTTCATTTAATTCAGTACAAAAATATACATTACTTAAAATTGGAGAAAGGGTGAGTTTGCTTATTGTCCTGAAAAATATTTTCATGAAAATAATTTATATAACAAAAAATAGTAATAATTATTCCTAAAATAATTAAAATTATTGTTCCTAAAATTAAACATTATTTTCTTTATTTAAAAAATAAGTACCTTTCATTTTTTATTTATTTTTTTACTTATTTTAGGGTGAAATGTGACCTAGACATTTCTTGACAGCTTTCATGATATCCACCCTTACATATCTGTCAAGGTATTTTTAAACATCTTTGCTGAACAATGTCCATCTAGTGCCATTAAACCTATTGTATTAACAGTGTCTTTGGAAAAGTTACTGATATTAACTTATGAAAGTGAACTTGCATTTTTACACAGTAGTGTAGCATAGCATATTTCATCCAAGCCAATTTACACACTATATTCTGTGAAAAAAAATACAAAACACAAAAGTGTACAGAAATTGAGGATGAGGATTCTCAACAACTACCTTGCCCTATTCAGTCTCAGTAGAGTCGGCTGTAGTGCCTCAAAATCTGTGAATTGTAAGATCATTACTGTATAGATCACTAGAAGAGGATCCTATAATCATCAGTGTTGCTTTCCTACCATTGAGTTAACATATCACTTTTCTCTCAATCCATTCTCTTGCTAGCATTTTCAGAACGGTGTTTCACATTATCACAATTTAATGCTCCAGTCTGAATGTCTGTACATTGATTACTCTATATTTAAATGAAACATTTGGGCTACATAGCAATAAAACATTCCCTAAAAAATTGCTTTACCCTGCTGAAAGACAAACAGCTGGTCTTAGACTGGTTTAAGCAGGTATTTTAAGCAAGGAAGAATAGCTTGAGTGGTAAATATGAAATATAAGTTATTTGCTTATCACACTTAATCTGCTATTTAACAGCCCACAGGTGTTTGTAGATGTTGGGCAGTCGGGACAATCAGCTCCTTTGGCCGTAAGGTCTTCTCTTATCAGTATGTAGGCTGGTTCATTGGACTGCTGTTGCTTTTATTTTCTTGTTACTGATTAGTTCATCTAGGAGATGATTTGTGAGATGAAATGCTTCCCACGCTGCCAGTGCACGGCACTGCACAGATGCAATTAGACGTGGAGGAACATTTTTCCTTTTTATAGCCAATTCTTTTTTTGCCTTTTCCTTCTGGATTGTGATTTATGTTTCTGTTAACTATGTTTTTCCAGTGTCATAGGGAGATTGGGAATAAATGTTCCACCTGTAGTTATTGTATGACATGAAATGTTTCAATAAACTTGCCCAGAGCATTGTGAACAGGGTTGTATTATAACAGGTTGCAGTTGTAGTAACTCATTTAAACATGAGGTTGACAGAACAAATACAAAACATTTTTTTTTATTATTGCAGAAAAAGAAGAACATACAAATAACAATACAAAATAAACAAATAAAAAACATATAAGCCTATTATATCATATTTGATACATAAAACTTACATGTGAAAGGCCTTTTAGTGTTTTGCTGCGAAATGTTTACTGAATAGCTTTAATATTGTTGGTAATATTTAAAGATGAACGCTTCCTGAAGCAGCTTTACTTGACAATTCTTATTGAGTATTACACATCATACGTCAGGCTTTTGAGGAACGTTTTTGTTCATTGCATTATATGTTTTGCCCCCACAATAATAAAGCCTTAAAGTAAGGGTATACAGGGTTGAGACAATTCAAATCTCATGAAGGTTTTAGTTTTAATGGAGACATTAATAAATGAATAAACATTATTTCTTAAAATCTATTCCAAGGACGTACAAGTCCTGCTCTTGTCATCTCTAGAATATGATTAAATAAAATGCCATGTGTCATCATTGCTGGAAAGTGTGCTTCCACCTGTCTATCCTGACTAGCACTGAGGAAGTTCATTTACCGTACGGTAACGTCGCTCTGGGTTCCTCCACATATTGGCTTCAGTGAAGGTCTGGATAATAATACTACAAAAAAAAGGCAGTTTAAAGTTAAATACACATGCTAAATCAAGCACATAAACCCTATATATAAAATACCAGAAAGAACACTTGCTGCAGAAGCGATGCGCTCATGAATATTAATTACGTAATGTGTGACGTTCGCCCAGTCGGCCTTAAATCATTTGCTAAAAGCAGACGATTGTAAATTATCGCGAGGTAAGTGGATTATTCAAGTTAACGTTTATTTATTAATTTTTATTCTAATATTAATATATGACTTGGCGCCTTATGAAGGTAAAGAAAGCAACGTATACCGACCCTTATTAATATTCATAATCTAGCAGGATTTGTTATTTAACGCGCAGGTGTGAACGGAGAACGCACCCTGACTTGAACTAACAGCCCACACAAAGTTCCGCTTCCCAGTTCCCACAAAGACCTCCCACACACACACACACACACAGCTGTTTCACGAACCTTTAGTTTATGACTTAACCTTTTTTTTTTTTTGTATGTATGACAACACACAAGTCATTAAACATCATTATATAATGCTTAACACATCAGCAGCTCGTGCAGGTGAATAAGATTATCTGTCTGTTAGTTATTTAATTGTTACCAAACTTTGCATGCTTCACATTTTACCACAATTTATAGCCTAAAAATAGCCTATGGTAAATGCTCTTCTTCCTTCCTGTATGATTGCATTTGCACATATGCCAGAACCTACACATGGACCAGATTACTTTTTTGAAGTAACGCATTACTTTTCAATTAACAAGAAAATATCTGTTACTTTTTCAAATAAGTTATTGAAGTTACTTTGTTTTCCTATTTATTCACTGACACCTTTCCTACTCCCGTGTTGAGAGAAATTGAGAGTAAGTGCAGAGGCATTTTCTTCAGCCTGAGGTTTATTAATTTTACTCTTGGTGTGAAAGGGCCTTTACAGTCGCCAAAAATAAAACTTTTGTGTCTTCTGTTATTAATAATAAACAGGCAAGCCCAGCCCAGGTTATTAAAAAGTAATGAAAAAGTAACCTAATGCATTACTTTCCATAAAAAGTAACTAAGTAACGCAATTAGTTACTTTTTTATGGAGTAACGCAATACTGTAATGCATTACTTTTAAAAGTAACTTTCCCCAACTCTGACATGGACTCACATTAACATTTGCGGCACTCGGTCCAGCCAGGGATTCACTACTGTGCTTTAATGTTACATACTTTGGGTGGGAAATGTGATACAGGGCGCCTGGACGGTAGATTTAAACAGCAGGGTCACCATCAGCTGCTGCCCCATAACTAACACCCCACTGTTACATTCCTGATCACTGTCCCACAAGGACACCCTGCGTGTGACATCCTGCTTTCACCAAACACTGACATAATCATGCTGAGTATTAAAAGTCATTTGCATATTTTAAAGCAACGCGACCATCACAGGACAGATTGAAGTACTGGTGCTTTTAATCAGGGTTTAGACAAGCACAAACACAGCACTGAGATTCTCAGTGGAAAAGCATTTCAACACACCAGCATGACCAGATCCTCATGGGCATATCAAACATTAACCATCAGCCCCCGAGCACATCCCCCAAAACATTTCACAGAAATTAAGACCTGTCAGTAATCTTTAACAGGGATTGTCCCTTAAACAGCAGCAACTCACAGATCTTCTGGATGCTTAAAGGGATAATCCACCTGAAACCAAAAATACCTTCATCATTCACTCCAAACCAGTATGAAGTTATCTCTTCTGTGAAACACAAAGAAGAAATGTTGAAATTTCAAAAATGACAGTCGAACTTAGCCTCTCACTTTCATACACAGTTTATCATTTCTTCTCATGTTCCACAGAAGAAAGTAAGTCATATGAGTTTGGAATTATATGAGAATGAATAAACAACAATTGTCGAGTGAACTCTCTCTTTAAATAATCATTGACAGCACAAAGTAACATCTCTTTTTGTTTTGTTTTTTACCTAAACATACATTTTAAAATCGTACATACATATGTATACTCCTATAGACAATCCAAATAAAGACAGTATGAAATAAGCAATTTTAGTCTGTTATTGCTTTAAACAGCCAGTTTTCACATGGAACAAGGGGAGTCCAAAATAACAAAGTGAACAACAATATTCAGCACGGAAGAAAGATCAAAACCTTTGAGATTTAACAATGCAATTGCATACAGCAGAATGACAGATGAAAAATGATCCAAAACGGCTGAATCTAACGTAAGCGTACGACCCTTACACACAATATACATTTGAAAAAGAGCAGCATGTGAAAGCCAGATCATCAATTTGCTTGCATCATGGGATCAAGCTAATTTTGTCGCATTGACACACAGCTTGTTTCCAGTTTAGATGGTGTTAGGCTACTTTAAAGGTGGTTTTACCTCATTTCATGTGTTTTAATTGGTGTAGAGACATGAACACGGAATGGTTTTTGGTCCTAAAGGAGACTTGCGTTACTCCAGTTCCCAAAGATCTCCTACTTCCATCAGATCTTCTGATCTGCTTGCTGAAATACCTTATTTTCTGTCCGTAGCCCTCAATGTAATGGTTAAAGGAGACTTTTCTGATTTTCAACCAGCTTTGTATTGTTTGAATGTCAGTAGCATATCGAAATGAACAATGTATAGTCTTTCTTCATGTTACCTGCACCCAAATATACCAGTTTTGTGTCAACAAAAGTCTGCTGGATGGTGCAAAACATGCTGTCAAAGTGTCTTTTGCTGGCAAATAAATGGAGAAAGAGTGTACATTGTACATTTACATATTACTAAATGACACCTTAAAACAAAGCCAGTTGAAAATCAGTGAAATGGTCCTTTAGGGGAGTTCAAAGCAGAGTCTGAGAAGACTGAGATGATGGTCACATTGTAGAATACATGAAAATTTGGCTCGCATTCACAGTTTGTGACAGAGTAGGGAATGAACGCATTGTCCCCTTCAAATTTCTACATATTGCATTCGATTTAAAACAAAACTTGAACAATTTTTAAAACATTTTGACTCAAGACAAAGTACATCATATATACAAAAAAAATCGTTAAATTACACAAACTGATCGCATCCGTTACAGTCTCCGCAAAAATGCAAAAACAAATTGTCCCTCATGCACAAATAAGTTAAAGAGTTTGGAGGTGATTTTGTTGAGTCAGGTAAATCAGGCACGTCACAGTGTGGTTCTTCTCAGCTTCCTTCTGAGCTTCTGCCCTCTGGGTCCGGTCTGAGCCCGGAAAAAGGCAGTCTGACGCAGTCTCTGGGAGTGGAATAGCACTCTTGAACCAGAGATTTAATCTGCGGTCTCTGGCACTCCGAGCAACTCCCGTTCTGCACGACGGGCTTCCGGATTTTAGGGCTGTCGTATATGTCCTCTGGGTAATTCCCCCTTTCTGTTTTGATGTAGCCCCCGGCCAGCCCTCCGATCACTTTCCTACAGTTACTGCCCTCCACCACTCGAAACGACGGGCTTTTGTTTAGAACTACGCCTGGGACGCTGTAGCTGGGATCCGGAAGGAAGGGATCTTTGCGGAAGGCATGGCGCTTGATGATGGGCGTGGCGTACTCTGGCTCCTGATTGGTCAGTGGCAAGGCGTACTGGATACCTGTCCGCAGGTGATCGTAATGAGAAGTAGCCTCGATGTCCTTGTCTTTGGCCTCGGTGTCCATGGGTCTGAACGTCGAGCCTTTTCGGGACACTGTGTCCGTGCCGAGCATGAGAGGCTGCTGGTACTCAGCTGAAGAAAAAGAAAAGGGAAGTAACTTAGTAGTAGTTACTCTAAAAATGCCTCAATCTTTACTGTCAGTGTTATTTTAGTATTATAGCATTGATTAATATTTTGAATTTGATTTTAGATTTTCAGTTCTTATTTGAAGTTTTAGTAATTTTGTTGTGTGCTTTTGTCATTTCTTTTAGATTTTTTTAATATCTCTATATAGGGTTAATTTATTTTTTAGCTTTAATTTTTATTATTTTAGTAGTTTTAGTACTTAAAATTTTATTTAAGTATTTATTAGGCAACATTTCTAATTTTCAGGCTTTTTAAAGATTTAATTATTAATTAAGATTTAATTATTTAATTATTAAGATTTAAGATCTAATTATTTCAGCTCTATTTTAATTAAAGAAAACTATTTTTAATAGTTTTAGTAAGGGCTTATTATCGTTACCTAAAACTAAAACCATAAAAAACATTTGTTATTTAAAATAAAATAAACATTAACTGAAATGAAGTATTAAAAACATAAACTTTATATGAAAATGAGAAATACTGCCTTGGTAAAGTAAGTTTAGGTAATAAAATAATACTAACAAACCAAACCAAAGCTTAAACTATACAGACATTTAAAAAAAAAAACTATAAAATTACAGAAACAACTAAATCACTAATACTTTAAAATGAAAACAGAAAATATTAAAATTAAATCTAATTAACAATATTAATAAAAAATATGATATATGAATTATAAAAAAAACAACACTGGTTTTAGTTATTAAGAACAACTATTTGTTGCTCTATACAGTGAAACTCAATGGAGTCCCATGTTGTTTTGGGGTCAAAACGATTTAAACATTCTTCAAAATATCTTCTTTTGTGTTCCAAAGAAGAAATGGTTTATGCCTAGCCATACTGAATCTTACCTGGCTAACTAAGTAAGCCATGTTCATAAATATGAGACCATAAAATTTAATGCCATCAAATATTTTCATGCACGTTCCTGACAGTCTAAAAGAGGAATGACTGACAGTAATAAAAAAAACTACATTTGGACAAATAAATTGTTTCAGTATGAATTAAATCAATGAAAAAGCGTCAGTATTTGCTCAAAGGGGCTTCAAGTCAAACACCGGGCTTGAAATCTGACCGCATCTAATCTGTCTGATGTCTTGCATAAACCTTGAATCATCAATAATTACAGCCCTGGAGGAGTGTAGAGGGAAAACTGCCAATTCAATTTTAGCAGGCGTTTTCATCTGGCAAGGATACAGGCTGTTACAACTATTTTAAAAAGTTGATTTTCCTTCCTCAGCTCACTGGAGAGCAATAAACTGCCTTACAAGTTGAACCCCTTTATCAGACAATAAAAACTCTCCTCTCTGTCTTCAGTTGCAGCCACAAAAATGAAACACTCTGGCTTTAAATCCATATTTCCACATGAACACAATGTCCTATTCGGGCATGACAAGCAATAAAACAGTGATAAATCCCATCTCTTCCACGTTAAGTGTTGTTGGTCTGGTTATGACAAGCAAACTGTCCTATTTTGTTGGTCACTTTTGCTCTATTACCATCTTGGCTTCAATGTTGGGAAGTATGTAAAATTAAACTAACATTAACTACATTTTCAGTGGCATGCTACCAGCTCAAATGTTTTGTTGCTTTGGATTATTATACTAAAAGTTTGGGTTCAGTAATTTGTTTTAATGTTTTTGAAAGAAGTATTTTGTGTTCATCAAGCCTGCATTTATTTACCGAAAACAAAAAACAAAAAACATAATATTGTGAAATATTATTACAATTTAAAACAACTATTTATATTTTAACGTAGTTTTTTCCAGTGAATGCAAAGCCGAATTTTCAACATCATTACTCCAGTCTTCAGTGTCACATGATTATTCAAAAATCATTCAAATATGCTGACTTGCACTTCAAGTAACATTTCTTTTTATTACTAATGTTGAAAACAGTTGTGCTGCTTCATATGTTTGTGGAAACAGTGATAGTTTTTTTTCTTTGATGAATAGAAGTTCAAAAAAACAGCATTTATTTGAAATCTATTATAACATCATATTATAACATTACTGTCACTTTTGGTCAAATTGATGCCTACTTGATCAGTAAAAGTGTTACAGTTTGTAGCTGAATGGGACACTGTGTAAAGATTAAATCAAAACTGTCTTTTTGGCCAGTCTTTACCTGCCATTGCACTGGTTACCAGGTCCAGCTTCTGGATGGGGTCTTTCTCAGAGCTGTACTTGATGGTGAACTCTGTGGACTGATGCCTGGCAAATGGCTGTTTTATCTGTCTCCAACAGCCTGTAGACAAGAATCATTCAACTGTCAGCCAGTCTGTGAAAGATGGCTTTATCTGGGTGTGAGTTGAGCAGCTAAGCCTTAAATTATACATGTCTGAAACGGCAAAACACTACATATATTTGGAAGAAGGGATATGTCATGACGACTAAAATATTTTGTGAAGACTTGATAAAAACAACGTCACATTCAGATATGGTGAATGTAACGTTTTATTCATGCAAATTTATGCATTAAATGATTTTCTGCTTTCTATGTCAATGTCTGTCTAAGCAAATATATATATTTGATAGCTTTATATGAAAACCAGCCAAGAATTAAGTCATTATTTATATACAAAAAAAAACCATAAACAGAGCCTGCTTCATGTATAAAGCTATCATATGGCTTTGGGATGACATATTTTTATGGAAAACAGGACCCTAAATATTCTTCAAAACATTTTCAGTAATTTCATTTTTGGGTGAAAAATTTGTTTATAAGGGTAGTTCACCCAAAATTAAAAATTCTGTCATTATTTACTCACCCACATGTCATTTCAAACCTGTATGACTTTCTTTGTTCTGTTGAACATAAAAGAAGATATTTTGAAGAATGTTGGTAATTAAATATCTTCTTTTATTTTCATTAAAGCTGCTGTTTTCCATTCAATTTGTCCTTCTAAAGCCATATGGTATGAAAATGTTATCATTTATGCAGAACTACTTAATTTTGGTTAATTCTCATATTGTTATCAAATAACTTCAGAAGATTTATAGCATATGGGCTGCTTTTATGGTGCTTTTGTTTTTGGTACCATTGCTCTCCATTTATTCTCATATGAAAAAGTGCAGCTTGAACATTTTTTTTTTTTAAACATCTTACATTGTGTTCCTTTGAATGTTCCAGCCTGTTCAGTTAAAGCGATTTTTTTTACCTGTATGTGTCTCTGCAGAGCCATACGTGTTCTCCTTCGTCTTCTTACTGTGGGACAGTGAAAAACACCAGTGTCAGAGACACAGGTGGCAAAGTCTAGGGTC
>JAUZSZ010000136.1:7223584-7234458 GCA_034780575.1 Labeobarbus marequensis
CCCGAGTAACAGGTGACAGTGAAGAACTGTAAGAGATCAATGCTATCATCCTGGTAGTCTCCGCTGACACCCCCTTTTAGCAGTGCTTCTCGGTGGTTATCATACCTTAAAACAAAAGTAACAGCCATATTAACATAAATACATATTAATGGAATTATATCAAAGGCTGTAATAGTCATTTTAGTCTACAAAGGCCAAATACTGATTAGTATTATTGTATTTAATACAATTTTGGAAGTGTTTTCTATGTGTGCCAGAAAACAAGTATTTTTCTTTTTTTAATGAGTAATAACAAATAATTAATTACAGAAATAATTATTGTTGATTTGCAATAAAAAATGGCTATAAATTCACTTTAACTGGAAAGCAATGGCATATGCTGCAAAGTATACACTTTGAAATGTAATTTAATATGATAATGTTATTAATATTAGTATTACTGATATGTTTGCAATTTTAACCCATTCCTGATGCATCCAATACTAATTCAAGTCCACAGTTTTGACAAATCCTAATTTTTTTTACCCAGCTAAAACATGTAGGTCAGCAGAATTTGCCACAACAACAACAACATTCAACACATCTCTGTTATTCAAGCCCATATGCTGTTTTTCCACTGAACACAAAAGAAGAATTTTGAAGAAGCTCTTTTGTGCAACAACAGAGGCCACTTCTGTCACGCTCCAAAAAAACACCACAGAGGTATCAATACCACCATATTGGAAATAGCAAAATTCACCACCTTCTTTAAAATGGAAAAAATAACTGCAATATCAGTTTGGAATGAAATGAGGATGAGAAAAAGGGTAAACTACTCATTTAACCCATAAGCCACGAGGTTGATTCTCATAGAACTGAATTTCTGTAAACTTTTTTTTTTTTTCATGGGAATTTTAGGAGTCCTTCCAAAAATGACACCTGATAATCAAATAAGGACTCCATATAATTAAAACCTATACTATGCATTGCACACCAAAATATATATAAAAAACATTCCAGAACTTAATATTCCAACTAAAAAAAAACTTTTCAAATTTCATAATTCATAATATGTACATACAGTGCAACAGATGTTCTGTTATTATTATTTATTTATGTTTAATTACTACAAACATGCCTTGCAATCTCTCAGTCCCAGACAATATAATTGCGCTATAATAAACCGATTTGTATTCTGAGTCATGACTCTGAAGGACAAGAAACAGAATTATTATTATTGTTCATTTTTTAATGTTAAGTTTTGATACTATAAAGGTTCTTTGAATATGTAAATGAGATTTGAGAACACTGAATGACAACTTAAATTTTGGTCTTTTTCATAAAACCATGACTTCCTAAGAATCCGAGTATAGCCCGAATGTCTTCTATTTAAACCTTGGCATGAAAAATCACTATCCACTTTTATATCAATACCAATGGTTTAAATGTTTTGCAAAAAATGTCTCTTGTTGTGGAAGAAAATATAGGTTTGCAACATCACAGTGGTGAATAGAATATTCATTTTCGGAAAGGAACCATAATTTTTAAGTATGTTCACATAGGGCAGGTAACATAAATAAAGCCTTAGGTAAAGCTAGGTATATTTCCAGGTATGGTGAACGCAGTTGTTTATTGGAGATCTAACCAGGCTCTCTCCTGTGGATCACTCAGAACATCATACGCAGCCTGGATAAGTTTGAACTCCTCTGCAGCCTCCTCTGCATTATCCAAGTTCTTGTCTAAAATCAAAATCAAAATATATATATATATGTGCTACATTATAACATCAAATGCATTATAATAATTTACATTACATTTACATTTAGTTATTTAGCAGACGCTTTTATCCAAAGCGACTTACAAAAGAGATAATAATAATCATTACAACACTTAACAGATCATCACTGAGGAATTGTTAGAAAACGGCGACACCAACAGCCTTATTTATTGGTATATGACAATAACCTCTATGAATTATCAAAGAGATCAGATGAAATCAAATACCTGGATGCCATTTCAAGGCTAATTTCCTATAAGCCTTTTTCAGGTCGTCGTCTGACGCGTCTTTTTTAACGCCCAACACCTCATAGTGACACTTCATCCTGATCTGGGCTTGACGGAGATCCTACAAAAACTGAAAAGGCGTTTGGAAAACAATTGTCATTAACTACAGTACGTTACACACGAAATGTCATCAATGTTCCCACGTGGATCACAAAACTAAACTTACAACAGCGCTAACCTAATATTACTCTAAATACAATGCATACAAAACTGTAATTAAGCAACTAATCGCGTTTATTCATCAACTTCTTGATCAGTTGACATTTTCACTCGACAGAAGTATCGCTCAAAAGCCGGTGTCGTGTGTGTAGCCGCGGCGCATGAAATTGATGTCACACACAAAACGCGCTGCTATTGGCTGAGAGGTGTATCTTTTAAATATGCACTTCTATATAAAATATATAATAATATTCTTTGTTTTTTATTTTATTTACCTGAGATAGCATTGTTGTGTTCATTCAAATATAGTAAAGATAACAAAATATTTTTTAAGAATAAAATAATATTTCCATATCTCGCCTATCTATCCTAGCTCACAATAATCTGATACATTTTTATTTAATAAACAATATGTTTGGAAGCATAAACATATGTGCTATAACCTAAGTAACACACATAAATCATTTATTAAATGAATGTAAAGGCTAATATAAACATTACATTAAAATATCTCAGAAAGCCAACAGTGTAGGTTATTTTGTTATTTGTTGTTCAAAATTCAAAATGAAGCATTCATATTGTTCTGTTATTTTAACTCGAATGGGTGGGATTTATCAGTGGCTAACCTTTGAAACAATGCAAACCGCTATTTATTCCGAGCAGGAGTGGCTTATGTTTTTTTTTCTAAGCTTCCTAAGAGTTTGCACACAATTGACAAATGCTGGCTATTTTAATCTTTCAGGAGGACATATAGCTGCTGCCATAACGAGATCTGCTGTATGACTACATGTTATAATAGTTACGTTTGTTCTGCATTTAAGGTCTGGATAGTATACCTTCTAAACTAACATCATGAAATCAATGAAGGAAGTTGATCTGGACACATACAGTTTGTCTTTACTTACGGCAAAAGAAGACATCCTGAATCCACGCTCATCAACAAACTGGTATGAAGACGGTTTTTGTTCATTTGCTTATTTTTAAAATGCACACGTGATTATTCAGATTCTTACAGTTAAAAAACGTAAAATAAATTAAAATTGTGACTAGGATACGTGAAGCTTTTTAAAATTTAAAATATATATATATATATTATGTTTGTTCGTTTTTGTTTTTACAAAGAAATGTGTCTGACCAGCGAAAATTGTTAGCAGAGGATGGTTTCGATCCATCGACCTCTGGGTTATGGGCCCAGCACGCTTCCGCTGCGCCACTCTGCTAGGCGGTGAAATTGAAGCGCGTTTTGGCCTTTTCAATAAAGGACAAGTTTCCACTGCTCTAATTTAATTGTTTTAAGCTATTAATTATTCATAAACGCCGACAACAACATAAAAGACTATGCTCATGTTGAAATTCCTTGGAAAGAAAATAAATAATGTGCAGCTATTCCACTAAACATATGGTTTGGCTTATGTGTTTGTGAAGGAGATATTCAGTGTTCACCAACGACCCCGTTTAAATTAATAGGACAAAAAAATTCACATTTAAAAAAATTAGGTCGAATTCCACAAAAAAGTGACTTCATAGCTTCGTTTTGAAGTTTTGTTTTGTTTTGTCAATTTATCCAAACTTACTAACTTAGTTCAGTGTAGACTTCAGTGCTGCAGTGTCTTGATCTGATGAATTACATTTCAGAATGTCTGTCTTATCTTAATGACCAAACAAACCCCTCCCAGGCCCATTTCCTCTGTAAATACCCCTGCTTATCTAAATTAGCATGTTTATCTGAAAATCAGCCTGTAGGACAAACTATCCTACAATCTGAGATGATAAACTTAAAGCAAGGAGGTGTGTGTGTGGGTCAAGCATCTGTTGAACATGGTACTTCAAAGATGAGTGAGTGTGTCAGTGAATGTTTTTGACCATGCTGGGGGCTAAAATGCAGACATGCCCACCGGCAGAGCAGTTCCTGTTGTTCTTGCTACTGTTGTCACAGGAAACGTTTTAAAAGCGAGAATGTTGCCACTGGAAGGATTTTTCAAAAGAAAGAATGTTGGTTGTTTATGAGCTAAAAAAAAGTATGTATGATTCTAAACTTTATACAGTCAGTGTGTTCCTGATGAGAGAAACCATTTGGATTTCTTTCCCGACATTCAAACAGCGTTTGATTTGATTTGATGTTAAACTCTAAGCTTTTTTTTAAACCAAGGTCTCATTAAATTATTCAAACCATGTCCTAATTTCATCATGTGTAGTTCAGATCTGCATTACATGATTTAGCTTTATCCACTTCAGGTTATCTGATATGTCAAATTTAATTTTAATAATGGATTCAAGCACATATTAAACAGAGATAGAAAGTGCCAGATGCCTTACAAAGGTACTAGTCTAAACACGGAAGTCTGAAAAAGCAGGAATCTGCAGCTTTGTTGCCTTCCTGTCTCTGTCATTTCCTCCATTTCTATAATAAAGCATAATGTTTATGTTCTTCAGTACATTTAAGACACTATAGGTGAATATAGGGTAAAAATTGTAACTAATAATTACTACATTCTACTTTCCCCAGATTATTACAGTACAAAACAATCATTTTCTGATATCCTGTGTTTAAATATTACAATCTAATTTGCATACATTTCCAGGACAGAAATCTGAACACTGGATCATTGTTGCGATTTAGATCTCTTTTTGTCACTCCATAAATCAGAAAATACTGTCAACTGCCAGAAAAATTTATTTAAAATTAGGAATAAAATGTGTTATGAATTAGGTCGATCAATATATGAACAAACCACTCTGATAAAAACCTTCAAAATATAGATAAATAAAATAAAACTGATAGATAAATAAAATAAAAATGTTTGGATTAACAGTCGATTATCCTTCTAGGCTTTCAAGAATGACTGACATATACTTAACAATGTGATTTCCAAGAACGACAAACATAATGGCTCCAGTGTCCAAATAACCAAATTCATAGATTTTTTTTGTTTGTTTGTTTGTAATGTTTCTAAATTGAGAGCTCATATTTAGTGTTGTAGTTGTATTTGGGCATTGGGAAAACTGCCCTTTTGTTTTTGGGTGTGAGCAGATCACAGAAGACCCTAGGGATCCAAGAAGGGTCATTTATATGGACGTCATTCACAGGAAAAAGCAGCCTAAAATTATTTTGTTTTATTTTCCCTGTTTAATTTACTATACTGAACTTTCAATACATCATATTTTAGCACCTTAGGCTGTCTATTGGTTGTATAATATATGAATTCAAATACTGATAAAGGTTTTTTTGTTGTTGAAAAATGTATATACTGAGGATTTTTTAATTTTATTATTTATTTTGTGATATACTGATATTCTGACATATTTTGTATGCATTAGACACTAAAAGAAATCTATCAATTAATCATACATACATATATACAAAGAATCAAAACTCAAACATCAGTACAGAAGCATTCATACTAAAATGTCAGAGAACTTGCCTGCACTTGTTTCTAAATTGAGTTATCCATCTTAATGAAATAAAGTGAACCTTTAATATTGCCTCTGGCTGTTTCCCTCTGTTTCTGTATACAGGGCTTTATTTACCTATGACGGAATAATGAACAGACTCAAACTGGCTGACTCTGGAGGTAAGAGCACAAAAAGCTTTATTGATAAAGTTTTATGTTTTGTGGGCTTGTTTATATGCTGGTTTGTTGTAGTAGGTGGATTGAAAGAGTTGACGGCTAAACTTCACCCTAGACGGCCGCTTTATGGGATGTGCAGGGTGGGCAAAGCTCAACCCCACCTTGCTATGATATTATGGGTTAGTTCATCCTCCACACAGCTTAATGTAAAACACTCTGATTATTCCCCTTTAACTGAGAGTTTGTGTCTGTCAGGTAGGAAATGAAGTGGATGAGTACTGCAGAGCTGAGTGTGCCAGTCATTTACCAGCAATCAGGGCCTTCTTTAAGGTAAAAGAGGACAGGGATTATGGGATGGCTTTAACTGTAGTCTGATAAACTCAAAGCTTTACATTTTTGAGTAAACTGATTTAGGCAACATAATAGAACATCTTGTTTTGTGAACATGTGAGCATGCAGAGGTCTTAAATTCAATTTTTTCATTTACTTTTTTTCCTTTTAGAAGTCTTCTTAGTTGGGCAGAGCGTTTTAAATAAAATATAAATACGAAGACATAAAAACAAGCAAAAAAAAAAGTGTCTTTTGCTATCTTTCTGATGTTTCAGGAAGTTCACATCTTTCTTCCTGCCCACACTTTGGATGAAATCACAGAGGAGAGGATCTGTACACTGGCCTATAATGCTGCAGTAGTGACGCAGGGACCAAGAGGGAGACCTAGCCACCGGACAGAAGACAGACAGGCCATTGTGGTTTGAGATCATGACCATTTCTTACTACAAGGCTTTATTAATACTAAATGATGAAGTTGTTTTGAGAATTACAGTGAAGTCAGTCAGGCAATTAGACTCTATAAAAATTAGGAAAATGGTAAACAAATCAATCTGTCTCCTTACTATTTCCAGGGCACTAATTACAAGCGAACAATTGCAGCTGCAGAGATCCAGAGAATCCAGAGAGATTCTTTTTGGGCACAAGCAGAGGTACGGAGTGAGTTTTTATATTTCTTTTTTGTTGTTGTTGTCTATTATTCATTTTTTAGAGTTATTATCAAGTACGAATGTTATGGTATATAGGTAACAAAGAATAAATCACATGCTGCTATCAAAAAAACAAACAAATATTATTTTGAATTATTAACACGTCTTGGCATATAATTTATTATGATCTTAGATAGACCTACTGGTTACTGTAGAGTTTTAATTTAGCACAGCAACATTAACTTACTCAAATGTTTCTCTAAAAATTTAAAAATGTCACAAACAATACAACAACAGACAGAGGTTAGTTTCAAACTGTATTTTCCAGAGAGAAGAGGAGGAAAGGAAAAAGGAAGAACAGCAGAGGGCAGCAGAGGGCAGGAGGCAGAGAGAGAAAGAACGATTGCTTCGGGAAAGGAGAGATGCAACAGAGAGAGAGAGGAGGATGAATGAAAAAGAACAGAAAATAAAGGAGCAGAGGTAAGTCAAAGTTCCTCATGCATGCATGCAAAAAATTCCCAAGTGTCAAAGGTGAACGTTTTTTTATATATAGGAGAATACAGAAGCAAATGGAAGCAGAGGCCTGGAAACGAGAGAAAATAAAATGGGTATGATTAATTTGTTTCTATGTGTGTGCATTTGTGTTTGCACGTATATATTCTTAATCCATATTAACTCACAGGAGCATGAGGAAAGGGAGCGTGAAGAAGATGGAATCAGAGCTAGATATTCACGCTCTCAATCAGTGGAAAAAGCTGAGGTTAGTTCTGTCAATCAAACCTGCATTGAACCCATCCACTAAATATGGGCCCTGTGATTTTCATGCTGTAATGTAATACTGTTTATGGTCAATAGGAGGCAGCAGCTCTGGTGTCTCAGCGTACTGTAAACCCCAGAGAGTTTTTCAGACAACTGTCCTCCTCAAGTGTCCACGCAGCCTCCATTCCCAGCTCCACATCTCCAGGTAAAGTGCAACATAATGTGAACCGGCATGTGTTTCCATTGACTGAAATGTGAGAGCCACTCTACTCTATAATCTGCCCACAAACAAATATTTTATGTCTAACATTTTTATAACTTTTTTTTTTAAAAATCCAAAGTAATTTATTTTTGCATTTTTATGGCATGCATGTAAAGACCATACATTTTCAATTTGTTAGCATTTACCACAGTCGCTGTATAAGTTATTATAAAATGACAATGAACAATAGGTTACATTTACAGCATTTAAGGATCATGTGTCACTGAAGACTGGAGTAATGATGCTAAAAAAAATCAGCTTTGGATCACATGAATAAATTACATTTTAAAATATATTAAAATGGAAAGTTATTTTCAATTGTAATAATATTTCAGAATATTGCTGTTTTACTGTACTATTTTTAATCAACTTTTTTTTTTCAAAATTGTAATAAATAAATAAATAAAATAAATAAATCATGCTTACCCCAGACTTTTGAACAGCAGTGTAGATTAACATAAAATCTAATAAACATAAACCTGGAATAATGCTCATGATTAATGCACTGTTATCGCTTATTTAAATATATAGTGAAATCCATAGTAATCAGTTCATACATTTGACTTGTCAAAAAATGTTTTCATATCAGATATGGCTTGCACAGATGTTCAACATGACAAAAAAAAAAAGAAACAGGGTGTCTGACAAACGAACAAATCTGTCTACACGTCAAGCGGCAGTAATGTGACGCACATCAATGCCACTTGACGTGTCGACAGATTTGTTGATTATAACGACAGTCGACTAGTCTTGTTTTATAACCGCACTTTTCATATTTTAGCAGCCTACAGTTTATTTCAAAATCTCTTTCTCTTTTTTTTTGCAGTGAGGAGTCCCTATAGACGACTGCATCGCAGTCAGACGGACAATATCTTCAGTTTCAATGACTCACCTTCTTCTACACCTACATCCCCATACAGATCATCAGTGGTATCACCTTACTTTCCGTCGACTCCCACATCCCGTAGCCCAATCCTTTTCACTAGCACTACAGCTAGTGGTGCAATGGTATCGACCAAAAGTCAGATCCATCTGTCTTCACCCAAGATGATGGAGCCATGGCTCCAAGCTCAACCATCACCTACAACCAGTGCAACTGAATCTGAAATCAAAACCCCTATCAGTGATTTACTAGATAGTCTGGTCTTTTATCCACCTCCACCAACCCCTGAGCAGCTCCAACCAGATGAATCAGAGATAGTTGATGAGTTTCCTCCACCACCCCCTGGTTTTGAGAATTCACCAGAACCACCTGTGAACCAGGCTGGGATGCTTGTTGACCCCTTAGACCCCTTAGTTTTGGTACCTGGGCCACCCACCAGACCACTTCCTGCTCTGCCCGTTGCTCCACGAACGCTGAAAGACCTGGAAGCAGAGAGGGATTTTACTGCTCGGGCATTGGTTATATCTACGGTTGAGGAAGAGGAGGAAGATGAAGGGAATGGAGAAAAAGAGATGAAGTACGAGAGGAAAGATGCGACTGAAGAAGAAGAGAAGGGAGGTGGAGAAGAGCGAGCTGAAAGTAGAGAGAAGAAGAACAGAGGACAGGAGAAACATGATGGGATGACTGTGGAAAAACATGAATGTGAAAAAGAATCAATTGGTAAAACGATGGAGAAATATGAGAGTGGAAAAGAACAAGATGGGAAAATGTTGGAAGAACATAAGAGTCAAGAAAAACAAGATGGAAATATTATGGAAGAATGTGAGAGTGCAGAAGATAAAGTTGATAAAATTGTGGAGGAACAAGAGAGTGAAAAAATAAGGTTAGAAGGTGTGCTAGAAAAAGACCAGGAGAGGGAAATTACAGAAAAACATGAGGAAGATTTGAAAGAACATGAAAATGACAAAAATATGGAAGAATATAAGCAAGATGGGAATGCTATGGACGCATTTGACAGTAAAAAGGAACAAGACAAGAAAAACATGGAAGTATTCGTGAAAATTATGGATGAATGTGAGCAAGAAAATGAGCACGATGGGAAAATGGTAGAAAAATGTGAGGAAGAACATGACAGTGAAAAGGAAAAATGTGAGAAATGTATGGAAGAACTTGAGGTTGAAAAAATACAAGATGGGAGCATCAAGGAAGAACATGAAAGTAAAAAAGAGCAAGATCAGAGAATGATTGAATTTAAGAGTGAAAATATACAAAATGCAAAAATAATGTTACAGTATATGAGAGAAGATAAGCAAGATGTGAAAATTGTGGAGGTTTTTGACAACGAAAAAGAACAGGACAAGAAAAGCATGGAAGTATCTGAAATGGAAAAAACACAATATGCAAAACTGATGGACGAATGTGAGAAAGAAAATGAGCAAGCTGGGAAATCTGAGGGAGAACTTGAGAGTAAAAAGGAACAAGCTGGGGAAATTAGGAAAGAACAGGAGGTTGACAAAATTCAAGATGGGAACATCATGGAAGAACATGAAAGTGAAAAGCAAAAAAATGAGGAAGATGGGAAAACTGTAGAAAAATGTGAAGAAGAATATGAGAGTGCAAAAGAAATTGATGGAAAAATGATGGTAGAACATGGAAGCAGAGAAAACCGAGATGGGAATATTATGGATGCATTTGACAGTGATAAAGAACAAGATGAGTCAAGCATGGAACTATTGGAGACTGAAAAATTACAATATGCGACAAGCATGGAAGAATGTGGGCAAGATGGGAAAACTATAAAAAATCTGGAAGAACACGAAAAAGAACAGGATTTGAAAATAACTAAAGACTGTGGGAATGAAAACATGCAAAATAGAGACAGAGAAGAACATGAAAGTAAAAAAGATGAAGGTTGGAAAGTTGTGGAAATATTTGAGACTGAAAAAATACACTCTGTGAAAATTATGGAAGAATGTGGGCAAGAACATGAGCAAGATGGGAAAACTGTAGAGAAACATGAACATGGGAAAAGTTTGGCAGACCATGAAAACGAAAATCAACAGAATTGCAAAAGGTTGGAAGACTGTGGGATTGAAAAAATACATGATGGAGACTTCATAGAAGAACATGAAGGTGAAAAAGTAGTGGAAGTATCTGAGACTGAAAAAATACAATATGTAAAAATTATGGAAGCATGTGAGCAAGAAAATAAGCAAGATGGG
>JAUZSZ010000136.1:7410879-7421576 GCA_034780575.1 Labeobarbus marequensis
AATTCCCTATAAAATCATAAATGATTCCCTTTGAGCTAAATTAAACTATTTCCTTTAAATTATATATTACGTTTTTTACGTTACAAATGTATTTTTGGCTATTGCTACAAATATACCCGTGTTACTTAAGACTGGTTTTGTGGTCCAGGGTCACAAATGATTTAAAAGTATTTTGATAAACTGTTATTGTAGTTAACAAATGGAACATAACCAAAATATTAAGTATTTAAGCATTCAAAACCACGCAAGTAATTTTTCCACAACAGCAGGCTGTCAAAACTCAACTAGAATATATCAACTAGCTATATTTGCTTTTTAAACAAGTAGTTGAATTAAAGTAATGTTATCAAAACTTACTAGTGATGCTTTTAAAGCTGTATCCTGTATTGCTGACATTGTTCACCACAGTGTAGAGAATAAAACTGTGTTCAGTGCCTGGTGTGAGAGATGAGTAAGTAAATGTAATCACATCACCCACAGCAGATCCAGTGAATTGTATCCCTCTCTCCTCTCCCTGCCTTTTCAAGGTGTAGTTGTAGATGTCATTATTGTTTAACTTATTCCATGAGATAGTCAACCCTGTCTGTGACCGGTTGACTATAACTTCACTTATGTCAGATAAAGCTGTAAAGAGAGATTCATTTTCAGCAAGAACTGTTAGTAATTTATACAAATACTGCAGCAGCACATTCTTCACAAATTCATCACTGAAATGTACACCATTCTGAATTAAGTTGAGGTCTGATTTCAATTAAATCTGAATTTGAACTGAGGCAAACTGGAAGAATTAATTCAAATTCAAATTAATTCAATCCAATTTAATTCAGTTGAAAGAAATTCACAAAACTGCTGTTAGAATTTGCAATACTGTCATTCATGAACATGTTTCATACAACATTTGGGTTTAAACATCTGATTGATTGATTGATTGATTGATTGATTGATTGATTGATTGATTGATAGTAATCAATTTTTAAAATTCAATCTATAGAAATAAGCTTTATTCAACTAGATCACGGTGAGTTAAAATGCTGTTCTACATGTATGTACTTACTATAATAACTAGATACTAACCCTCGCCTAACCTTAACCCATTACCTTCCAAGAAGTTGCCTTATATTAAGTTATGTGAAAATAATATGGTAGACATGACATTATGTGGTGCTGTGTGTGCTAACTTTTTTATGGCTTTGAACTTAGAGCTTGATGCTTAATCAGTAGAAGAAAAAATATTTAGTAATTAGTAATGATGTTCTTGTAATTATTTGTTGCAAATCTTGTGTTGGACTAATGAAATCCCTCTGTGTTGAATGTTTTGAACTGCAGTTTGGTACATTTCTTTCAGTTATTTCAGTTCGACATCCTGTGTGTTGTAACCAGTTCAAATGTCAAAACATGAATTGAAAGTGTGCAGATTCTTACATTTTGGCTTTTGCCCAACCCTGCTATGTGATCAGTTATTAGTATAATCCAAAGAATAAGAGAATATGAATTCAAAAATAAGAGGTACTTACTCGTAATGTTGTAGAAGCTGAATCCAGTACTTCTCAGATCAGCAAACTCGGTGTACAGAGTGAAGCTGTAATTTGTTGCGGGAATCAAATCCGATATATGACATGTTACCTCATTTCCTTCTGCAATGTGATTAACGCAATTCACCGGTTCATCTCTGTGTTCAAGAATGTATTTGTAAGTGTTGTTGTTTAATACAGCATCCCATTGTAAGATCATATCGGTGTCATTGCGCTTCACATTGACATTTCCAACATTAGATGGCACTGAAACAAATGCAGATGTAGTGAGATATCTATTATAGAATGAGTTTTCTGCTTACATATGGTAGTTATTAGATAATCAGAGGGAGTAGGTGCAATAATGGGCCTGTTATCTCTACGACACCAACTGCCAGTTTGTGGCCAGTGCTGCACTGCCATGGAAAATTTTACATTCATTTATCTTTTATGCCTTGCAAACCTCTTGGTGTATTTACACTGTTTTTGCAAATTCAGCTGATTTGTCACAAAGATAATGTAGCTGGCTAACACAGACATAGGTTTTGTCAGAACTGAAAAGAAAAAAGATCTTGGAAGCATCAGTAAAACTGATTTGAAAATTACAAACCAATTTATTTATTTATTTATTTAACATTACAATGCAAATGTCTGTGATTTTAATTTATAGTTACATTGCAGTTTTATCAGTCTCATCTTGTTGCAAGATTTATGAAAATTGCAAAGAACTTTCAATGAAAACAATTCTAGCAAATATAAAACTATGTTGCAAAAACAATAGAAATGTATCAGTTTTGTGGTGGGGCCAGTGAAAATATTTGCAGGGCAAGTAAAAATCCAACAGGGGTACACATTGTGTACAGTGAATTGCATCCTAATTCAATTAGAATTTCAACTGTGGTTCTGTTCTTATTCCAGCAGGTGAACAGAAAATTGGAGAGAAATGTCAGAGGCAGTTGTTTTGTCTTTCACACTTCTTTTTTTCTTAATCAGTAAGTGTGTCAGATCTCTGACCGAAGAGGACAAAAAAAATCAGCAAACCAGCAGATGTGACACCCTCCACCTAAATCAACAGCACATGTCTCTGGAGGTTAACTAAAATGATGTACTCACTGGTTACATTGGAGAAGTTGTATCCACTGCTCTTCACATTTTCAAACACAGTGTAGAGCAAAAAGACGTATTCAGTCCCAGCAAACAGATTCATGACTTTATGTTCCACAATAGAAGTTGGTGATGGAGTTATTGCAGACCTTTCTACATTCCTGTATTTCAGCTCATATTCGTAATCATCACGGTTGTTGACTTTTCTCCATTGTAATGTAATTTCATTTTCTTTCCGACTGATGACTAAAACACTGTCAATATTAGATGGAACTAAAGAAAGAGACAGACATTTTATTTCCATAGCTCCTGCTACTATCCACCTGCACATTCATTCATCTGCCGTTCAGTTCCCTCAATGACTGTTAATGCACCCACAAAGTAGTTGGAAATCTACAAATGTTTGAATGCCTTTGCATTAGAAAAACATCAAAAAAGCTACACTTATTTTAAGAATATTATTGAATATCACAGTCAGTGATACAACCAATTTGGGTTTGTGAATTGTTAATGGATTATGTTGGTAGATAATGTGATGAACTAGATGTTTGAACTAAATTCTGTATGCTACATTTTTTTCCAAATACTGGAGCACTGTGTACTGTAACTACACACACACACACACACACACAATATATATATATATATATATATATATATATATTTAGCATTTTTAGTAATATTGATTTCAGAATAAACGATTTCAAATATTAACTGGATATTTTCTAGCCAGGTTTTATGAATGTGAAAAAAATGTCTTTGTGTTTATCAAAAAATGAACTCTATAAACATGCTGCATTGCATCTCTGAAGTCCTGTAAATCTTTAAAATTATGCATATCTTCTTTTCATTATAGATGACCAAGAAAGCTCCTGACTTGAAAAAATACCTCAAGGATTATTGTGCAGTTGCAGTGTATATACAAGTGCTAATGCTTAGGGGTTATAACTTTGATGAGCATTCTTTCCAAAATGTTGCTTTTCAGAAAAAGGTGAGTTCATAAAAATGGTACGCATATGCTTGTACATCACAGAACCACATTAACTTACTCATTTTTCAGTTTGCTGCTGAATTAAATTGAAATTGTGTGAATGTGAAGTATGCAAAAACACAAAACCACACTTTCAATCTCTACTGTTACAGGCAGGTGAGGCATCTGTGGGCTGGGCTCTCGGTTATATTCTCAGTGTGAGCAGTCTTCTTCCAGAGGAACCTGCAGGCATCAGGAAGGGCTTGTGTCCTGCAGCATGGATTGGCTTGTTGATTCTCCTAACCGTCCTCCTCATTGCCACGTTCTGTTACATGGCTCTTCTAGTGATTTGGAGGAAAAGCAGTAAGGAAGGCGTCTCATAGCTCACTGCTATGCTTTGTTTTATGTGTTTGGACAGACTTCACAAAAATGAAATGTTTACATGAATAATGCACTCATACTGTACTGTCTGTGCTAATATTGCATCTAATTTAACAGTAAATAACATTTGTTTGTTTTGCCAGTATATGAAGTTAGGAAATTAAATTAATGAGGCACAAAATGAATAACACTAAATAATATTATATATGGTAAAATATGGGATATGTGAGACCAGCACTGTACTATGGTACAATCTCAGCAATGTTACTATTTTAACAGATTTCAGTGAATTTCTTTGTCTTTGTTTATCTTGTGTGATACACTAATCAACTTCATTAAAGGAAATTTTTGATGAGGACTGTCTCTGATGTCTTTATGTATCTCTATTTTTGGCCAGTTCACTTTTTTCTTCAGTTAATGTACAATAAGAAATTCACAGCATTTCATATATTTCTCAGACTGAAGGAATAACACTGTAATGTTTATAAGTTACCAAGCTGAATTCATTTCTGATGCAGTTTGCTGAAGAAATTATATACAAATCCAAACTGCTAGCCCTAGATGTTTAACAATTACATATTACACTATAGGCCTATTTTATTTTTACCACAGATTTTTTACCATAGATTCTAAAGTTAGCTTACTGTTAAAACGGCAAAATGACAGAAAGATCTAATGTTTGAATGACCCTGTTTGAATGAGATCCTGTTTTACTTCATTATAATTTTACAGTAGGCTATTATTAACAACAATTTGTTTTATCAGAAACTGCTTACCATTGTATTTATAATTGCGGCTTCACAATATTTAGTAGGTAACTCATGATTTATTTGCTTCATACAATAACACCAAGATTTATTTTTAGATTTTTAATTTACTAGGACAATAACATAAAAACACCAGATGATGGCAGTAAGCATCTGTTTAATTCAGTGGCTGGCACATAAAGAAATGTGATCCTAGTGCGCATGCGCACCTCCCTTCATATTCTAGCCATTGCCATGTAGAGCTCTTTGGCATTTTAGCATAATCTGCTACAGTTTTGATTTATTTCCACATTTAAAAAATGTCAGAGCTTGAAGCTAATGTATCGTGTTTTCCGCAGTGTGCGGAAACAGACAATATCAAAAATACAGACGATATCAATCCAGAAACAGTACAAAACACTAACACCAATATTTGTCAGGTTGAAGAAGGTGAGTCTGTCAGTTGAAACCCTTCAAAAACTTCAAAAATGCAGTCATGTGGAGTTTATTTGCGTCGAATGCTTGTGTTTGAGATTGACTCATGGATGGTAATAAAGCGTAGCCAGTCAACAAGCTAGGCTAGGCTAAATATTAGTACCCATCATTCACCTTAAACAACCACCACAAAAATCCCTGGTGTGTTTTTAAGTCGATTGTCATTAAGACACAAAACGTGAGTTTAATGAACATACCATCGTGTAAATCGATTAATTCGCCGATTAAGCAACAGTCTAGCCAAGTAGCGAATGCATTCATTTTAGCCTCATAAATCCTCTATTGCAATGGAAAGTAACAGCTCGTTTGTGACATTTCAAAATGTTCTAGTGCGTTTTAAAGTTTTTATTTTTATTTCTGACTAATTCGTGTCATTTTATTGATTTATTTTTAAAAAACTAGTATCACATTATATTGGGATTGATGTTTATGTTCTTGTAGACAGTAGCGCAAGCAAGTAGACATTTATGCAATTTTAGTATCCACAGACTTGTAACATATCGGTGACAAGGTTGTTCGAGCTGAGCCTGAGTACAATGACATATTCAGGTACAAACAGCCTTACCGAATTTAAACTTTTTATGCAAATAATAAACGTGGAATTCAAGTAAGGCTGACACGTTTTACAATAACATGAGCTCTTTTATTTAGTTATACGTACATTGTAGCATAGCATTCATTAAAGAATAATGCCAAAGGAATCCACAGCATTAAGACTATGTCATATATTGGACTAATATTATTAGTGATTTTTATTTTATTTTAATCAATTGGAAAAATTTAGATTTTACATTATGATGTACCGATGCCTAGATTCAGTTTTAACAATTAAAACTATTGTTCTTTAACTACTATTTGTCTTTTTATAGCAAATTTTAATATGGGTCAATTATTAGTTATCAGGCATAACATGAAAATTGTTGTCAGTGTAACCTTAATTCTGTTAAAATAGCTTTTTATTTTCTTTCTTTTTTTTCCACCACAACAACCACAACTGTACGTTGTTACTTGTATGATTTGCTTACACACATTGGGCCTCATTCATGAAATTTAACCAGAACAATTTTCTCTGTAAAAACATTTGTATATAAATTGTCACATTTAGTTCAGTCCAACGATTTATGTCAGAATGAATTCTTGAAAAAATTGCTCACACCTTGTTCATCACAATTTGGCTACTGATATTTTTAAGAGATACAGTACAGTCTGTTTCTTGTTGACTAGTGTTACCAAAAGCTTCACAGTGTATCTAAAACCTATTTCTAATCATAAGTGTCATGCTCTGATTTGTAAAAAAAAAATGGCCCAGTGATATCATGTCTATACAAGCCACATCAGCTACCTTACACAAAATTTATGTTAAGATTATTCCAAACAGTAAACATTATTTTACATTATTTTCACTTTTACTGTCTGATTTTTCTGCAGGGTCTCAGAGCGACAATGATCTTCTTAAAGGCCTGTTGACAGAAAACTTCTGTCACATCTGTGAAGCAACCCTGTTTTACGAGTCCCCGAGAGTTTCTCATTATGAGGTTTGTGAAATTAAGTTTTTCATGCAACTGTTTTAAGTTTTTCATGCAACCTCAAAAAGCAGTCATATTTCTAACACTAGTTTCTGTGTTACCAGGGGAAGAAGCATGCACAAAGAGTCAGGATGTACCTGCAGAACAAGAAAGCTAAAATAAATAAGCCAAGCCAAGATTGTGGAGGCCTTTTGGTTTGTAACAGGTCATACAGAATGCATATATTGCTTATAAGTGTGTGTCAGTATTTAATACTTCATTTTGTGTTACAGAGAGGCCTGTCTGCGGAGAAGTTCTGCGAGCTGTGCAACATGGTATTCAGCTCTCCAACTGTGGCCAAGTCGCACTACGAGGGCAAAGTTCATGCCAAGAACATGAGAAAAACAAATCCTTCGCCACCTGGAGGTGAGTAAAATCAAACTGGGGACAGTTAAGTTTGACTCTTCACCATTGTGGGCTAAATCTGTCATAACTCTACTTTGTTAAATGCAACTTTCAGCGCCCGTCCTAGAATCCACAACTCCTGTTGTCCTCCCATCAGAGGCTGCTGTGCAAAATCAGATCAGTCTGGAGCTGAAGGACACATCTGGTTTGGGCGATCAAGAGATTGATCTCAGTGACCCTAACAAGTACTGTACACTGTGCAGTGCTTCCTTTAACAACCCTCTGGTCGCCCAGCAGCACTACAGTGGCCGGAAGCATCAGCGGAACCAGGCCCGGCAAGAGATGCTGGACCAGATGGGGGAACAGTCAGAACATGGTATACATTAATTTACATCTACATTGACAAATTTAATTAATATTAAAATTAAAGACAGATTTTATTCAATAATGCTTATATAGATTTTAATTAATTAATTGTGTTAAATTTGAGAATTATATAAAGTATATAAATTATAATCATTTTAGAATGTCACATGTAATCAATTAATGTAAACAGAAATATTGTTGTACTCATTGGTCGTTCACGATTTTTACATATTCTTTTACTGTACATTTAATATTTTCTTGTTATTATACCCTCTTTATTTTACTATTTTGTTTTTCTCTCACGCACACATACAGCGAGCTCCCTGACCTGCCCTATTTGCTGTCTGACACTCAGCTCAATAGAAATGTACCAGGCACACATGCAGGGAAACAAACACTTTGTCAAGTGAGTGATGTCTCTCTCATTACTTATTTTATCTGATGCCTCTTTTGTTGCAGCCACTAGGATTTGGATTTTGTTTTAGGAGACTGAACTTTAGTTTACATTAGCATTAGGTCGATACATAAGCCAGACTGCTTAGTCATCAAATATTTGACATTTTAAAAATGAAATCAGAACAAATTTTATTTTCATTCTAAATTTTTCTTTTTAATTATTGTTTTCTATTTAAAATAAAATATTATTTCTGTGCAAATATGTAAGATTAGGGAAAAAAACATTGTGGCAAATGGATGAATTTCCTGTTGACTTTAGGTGAAATTTGAGTTAAACTTCTTTAAAATAGATGTTCACAAATGTACATATTTGCATACACTATAAAAAATTCATTCTTAAAGTTGTAAATAAAAAGAAGGGAGTACATTTTACAAGAAAATACCACTTAGTTTGTAGTTTTCTGATTTCAATCTGTTACTTGCCATTTCTTTGTATGTTCTTGAGAATTTTACTAGCAATTTCTGAGTGAAAATTGTTTTTTTCACTCTAGGCTATTGGAAAACTCTTATTTGTCAATCACTTACATGCAATAATAAATGAAATGTCATTAATCTTTGCTCTTAGAGAGAAGAAAGTTATTGAACTCTGCAAATCTCAGAAGAAAGTGTACGACTCCTTCCAGGATGAGCTGACTGACTACATCCAGGTTCAGAAGGCCCGGGGACTGGATCCCAAAGCAGGGCCGGGCACCATAGGACAAGCAAACAAGAGTCTGGATGAGAGTGTAAAAGAAGGTCCAGAGAAAGCAGAAGAGATGCCTCATCCTGGCCAGTTGGTGCCACGTTTTCCATCTCCTGGTTTCCCTCAGCCTCACTGGCACCCTCAATTCCAGTCTCAGGTCAATCAGTTTGGCTTTGGCATGAGAGGCCCTGTCCCACACTATCGGCCGGGATTTATGCCCCATGCCCGTCCTCCTTTCCCACCAGGTCACCTGTATAAAAGAGGGAGGAGCCCTGAGTCATGTAGCTCCTCCTCTCTCTCAGACTCCTCCTCCTACACTAGCAGCAGTAGTGACAGCAGCAGCAGTTATGACAGCAGAGAGAGGAGGAAACAGAAGAAGAAGATGAAAAAGCGAGGGAAGAGCAGAAGAGACCAGGGGGAAGGGTCTGATACGGAACGAGGAGAAAGGAAAAAGAGGCGCAAGGGAGACAGGAGAGGAAGTGTAGAAGGAGAAGATGATAGAAAGAAATGGAAGGAGAGTAGAAAAAGAGAGAAGAGCTCTAGTGAAGATGAGGAAAGCAGAAGTAAAAGAAGAGCAAGCAAGAAAAGTAGGAGGCACGGGGATGGGCAGCATGCAAAGAGACGAAAAGAAGAAGATCTCTTGGAGAAACAAGAGATTGAAGTGCGTGAGGAACCACAGGGAAAGTTGGAGGAACATGTAGAGGTCAGGACAGAAATGAAAGATGGCAAACACAAACACAGAAAAGAGAAGAAAAAAGGAGAAGAGAAGATTAATCAAGAAGACAGCAGGACAGAGGAGGAAAGGCTCTGGGATGAGACGATTCTTGGTGTTTTTTAGACTTTAGTTTTTTCGATGATGGTCTGACACTATTGTTCTAATAAACCTGCGTGGGACCCCAGAAAAGTGTTTTGCTGAAATCTTCTGGACCCTTCTCACTATTTATGCTTTCTGAAGAACTTTAAAGGCTTGTCTTTTATACAGAAACTCATCTGATCTCAATTCCTTTTTAAGGAATCAACAGTGAAAATTTTGTCATGATTTACTCACCCCTATTTCATTTCAAACCCATATGAACACAAGTGTTCATGCTGCTTTTTTCCAGTGCAATGAATGTGTACAGAAGCTCCAAAAATGACAAAAAGTCAATATGACTTGTGCACTATATTTCAAGTTTTTTGATTTTTGGTAAGGTACAGATCAAAACTGATTGAGAACATTGGTTGAAAATATTGCTCCCTGCAATTCCACATATTCAACCTTGCTGTGTTGTGAGCAGAAACGTGACATACAAGAAACTACAGCGTTTGTTAAAAACTGGCTTCAAAAGACTTTATGCTGCATAAGTTTTATGAATTAAATGTTACTTTTAAGGTGCTTTTGTCACTTTTGGAAATCGACAACATTCATTCACTTTCAGTGTGGAAAAGAGCAACATGAACATTATGCTAAACCTCTCCTTTTGTGTTCCACAGAAGAAAGGAAATCATACAGGTTTGGAATGACATGATGGTGAGAAAATGATGAAAATGTTCATTCCTTGAAATGCTCAGGACTACAGTCTTTAGGATGTCTCTAGAGCTGCACTTCTCTCTTGAAGAAATCACTTACTTTATACTTTTTGATGTGCAATGCAAAAACACTACGTACACCCATGTCCATGTGGATGTGTCCTTCAACTTGCTTCATGCTTTTATCAAATAAACCCCTCCCACTGTTTATATCAGCATAGAGTTAGTATTTATTGTTGAAATTTTTCTAAAAATCTCTTATACATGAACTTTTATTTCTGACTTAATTGAAGCATTTCCAGTTTTAGTCTCAAGGGGGCGTTGATTGCAAACGTATACACTACACTGTGGATCTGCTAAAAACGTCTTTCAGACTTAGTCTCTCTGTGTTCAAGAAAGACATGAAAACAGGAATGAACAGTGATAAAATGAAGTGAACATTTGCCTGAATCAGAAGAGCTTTGTCTGCAATCCTTGTTTTTCTTGCATTTCTGTGTGTGTTTGAAACAGTAATGTGACGCCAGGCTCATTTGATGCAGCACATGCTGGAATATTTTTGTTTGCATG
>JAUZSZ010000136.1:7470166-7482171 GCA_034780575.1 Labeobarbus marequensis
ATGGATTCTAAAAGAAGTATTACATCAACTATCTGCCCAGGTTTGAGTTCAGGTAATTTTTTGGGTGGTTCTGGAGCACCCAATGTGTCGCCCAAAGCGCTGAGAGCATCCAGTGACATGTCCGCCTGAAAGAGAAAATGAACACTGTTATAATTGGTTTGTAATTTTAAAAAATGCTGACTTATCTAAAACATTAAATCCTCAAAATATGTGATGAATAATATTTCATTAAAGTATCAAGCTGAAAAGAGTTTTAACTGACCTCATTGGTCTTCGTTTTAGCGGGTTGTGCAGGGGTCTCGATCTTGGCTTTCTTGTCAGCTGGTGGAGCAGGTGATTTGGTTACAGTAGCAGGCTGAGATGTTGCCGGTTGTTTCTGCTCAAGAAGAGAGAGAAATTTAGTTTTTGGAAAAGGTTAAATAATGTTGCAGTGTTTTAAAATACTGTTACCTGAGAGGGTGGAGGGGGAGCAAAGTTGGAGATGCCTGCAGAACGAACATCGACTGCTCCTACTGTTTCAGTTTTCTGAAAAACAGCAAAAAAAATATCATACAAAAACAAAACTTTGGATATACTCAAGACTATGCATATACAACGGAACAGTCTAATACGTCTTAAGCCAGGGATTTTCAAAGTGGGAAGCAAAAGGGTATGCAGAAAATATTTGTTATTTAAATTTTTTCAGCTTAATAAATTAATTATTAAATAGTAATTATAAATATTTTCTTCTTAAGAGAGTAAGTGGGTCTTTATACATTAAAAAATACATTTAAATGGCATGAAAAAGCTTGAAAACCCCCTGACTTAAGTAAATAGATTACAAAATATTCTCAAGATACTCACCACATCTGTCTTCTTAGGAGCAGGTGGAGCTGAAGACACAAACCCAGCTGAGAGGGAGTCGAGCGCATCGTCTGTGCTTATAGGCTTCTAGAAACCATCAAACAAGCACACATGAATGAAAATGATGTCTAATAATGTCTAATAATGTAATTCTATGAAAGACCATTAGAGGGAGCCCCAAGCTCAATTTTGAGGGAATAACAAGCAACATGTGCCCTGGCAGGAAAAGTACAGACACACCCTCTGCATACCAAGAGCTGGACATTAATAACACGCTGTATTCACAGGCCAACTTATAAAACAACCACCAGCTGAATAAGCTGAGCCCTCTATGAACGATCAGGGCAAAACAATCAGAAAAGTTGTACAAAATACTGAGACGGTGATCATAATTTTCTGAGAACTGAATGGTGGGTGAAGGGTGTTTACACAAAACTTGTATTGCATAATGAGTAGAATACAGTACAGGTTAGATGAGTGTGCTTGTATGTGCTGATTGGGCAACAATGTGCAGAGAGTGAACGAATGATGGATTCGTGTTTGCTTCTGTTTGCTAGCCAACACCCTTAGAACAAGCCAAATATTTGGCACTAAAATACAGATAGAAAGAGACATGAAGAATAATGGTAAGACGTGAGTGAATATCAGTGAGATGTCAAAAGGCTCATCAACAAGTGTAACAATAAACTATGGGCCTCATTAACTAAACGTGCATATCGTGTGCAAATGTTTTCAAAAAAGTTCAGACTGATTATTTATTTTATATTGATAAGTTCATATTTTATTGTAAATTTAGGGAAAATATGAATACATAAAATATAAAAAATGTTATTAAATTTTTATTTAAAAAAATACTACTACTGATAAAGAAAAAAAAATACAGTTAATTTAGGATAATAAAAACAGCTGACACTCTTAGTGGCCTTATAATGGAATTAGTTTGTTGGTAAATATATATATATATATATATTGATGTGGGATAAATCATGCATAAAACAGCACCTGTATAGACATACGCATAACTGACCTAATATGCCCTAAAATTGCCCCTATAAAAACATGGTTTGGGTGTGTATTATGCTAAAACTCATTTAAAATAATCCAAATGAATCAACATTACATTGATGGTAAAAACAAAATTTTAAAATTTAAAAAAAACGCCAAAAAAACAACTGCATTTTTAGTGCATTAGGCCCAATGACAGAAAGAAAAGGAGAATGCAGTGAGAAAGAGACAAAAACAGTGCGACCGTAATAAAAAGTTGCAGAATGTTAATGTGGTGTTGGGAACTAGGCAAGCAAACACTTTAAAAGAGTGTGTGAACTGTAAGAATGTGAGTCACATGATTAGAAAAGGGCTAAAAATAAAAAATAAAAAAACAAACAAAAAAAACACACTAACAGTATAAATCCTCCACAGCTCTCCTACCTTGGTAACTTCTTTAGGCTTCTCAGGAACTCCAGCAGGTGTTTTCTTTTCCTGAATGGACAAATTAACAATGACTCAAAAGTTGACTAAAAGACTGGCTGAAAATTGATTGAAAAACATGCATAAAACAATGCTTTGAATTAGATAGAAACAACGAAAACAGAATCCAAAAGACTTTCAAACCTCAGTAAGATGTAATTAAAAAGGCAGGTTTCATGGAAGCATTATGAAGAGGGAAACAAATCAGAAATGTGAGGAGAGAGAAGGAATGAATTTGTTTGAATGAACAGTTCATCCCAAAGACAGTATGGCTTCAGAATACTTGTAATATAGCACAAAAAGCCCTTCTTTAGACTATTTTTAATCATGCTTTTTGGTGCATTTCTGTCCATTTTGAAGCTTAAAAGCCTCAATCTCTATTAACCGTAATTGCATGGAACAGAACAAATCAGCCTATTCTTCAAAATCCTCCTTTTGTGTTGCATGGAAAAAACCAAATCATCCAGGTTTGAAACAACATACCTTTTTTGGTTGAACTATCACTTTAACAACTAAATAAATGAAAGGAATAGAAAAAAGGAAAGGTTAAAAATATGTATGATCTCCAACTGACCAGATCTGCTCGTCTGTATCCGGGCGGCAATGTGTCATCTCTCTCACCACAGAAAACACCCTTCTCTGCCTTTACATTTGGCTGAGACATGCAATACACTCCATTAGAAAACACATACATGCGCAAAAAGACATGGGATGTTAAATAATCAACATTCACAAACACATGCACATAAGTTTTACACAAATATCTACACTCATGCAGTACCTCTTTGACCTCTGGTCCAGTGAATGCTGGGACTTTTGGAGCCACGGGTTGTGATGATGGTAAAGTGCCAGACAGGGCATCAAAAGGATCTACATCCTACACACATGCATGAAAATAAACTCAGTGGGATGTTTTTAACACACACAGTATCTGATAATCACACAACAGAAACCACAAAGATAGTGTCAGAGTGTAAACTCACCTCCATACTGACTGCTCCTGGAGGACACACTTCCACTTGCACCTGCAGCACAAAGCAAAATAACTTTTTATTATATTCCATACTGACATATCTGGACTGCGCTATCCTACTAGATCATTCCCAGGTATCACACATATTTTCCTTTGGGGGGATTTTTCAGTACATTACCATTTGAAAGTTTCAGGTTGTTGTATTTTAAAATTACATTTATTTCTGTGATGTGAAGATGAATTTTCAGCATCATTACTCCAGTCTTCAGAGTCACATGATCTTTCAGAAATCAGTCTAATATGCTGATTTGCTGCTCAAGAAACATATCCTATTATTATCACGGTTGAAAGGATTCCTTAATAAATAGAAAGTTAAAAAAATAATAAAAAAAATTAAAAAAAATGAAACATGAAACATGACTGCTTTTTACTTACTTTTTAATAGCATAATTATTTCATAATGTGATGTTTTATGAGTTTATATTAATTGAGAGGCTACATGGGGAAAAGTATTTGTTACACCACAAGATCATAAAAATGTTCATAAAATGAACAATTTAGGCAAAGCAAGTGATTAAAAATTGTGAAAAACCTAAAAGAAATGGTGACTAGTTACATGACCTAAAATATACTCTGTTTCTTATTCTTATTAGTATAAATTTACCTGAAATCATTAAAAAAAAGTTTTATGTGTCAACTGCTTGTGCACACAAATACAATGCTTAAAATAAGGTACAATGTTTTCCAGATGATTCACAGCCTTTCTAACGTTTTCTTGACAGTGTACATGTGTTATATGGACCAACAAGAGTGGGTTTACATCCTGCAGTTAAGTTTTGAAATGTGTTGAGCTCAGACTTGGTTGTAGAAGTTAGTAAAAAAACAAAAAAAGGGTTAAGGACCCCCCCCCCCCCCCAAAAGCCCTTTTAAATTCCAATAAAGATACACTTTTTTTCAAGCACAAATGTCTCACATTTGCACTTTTAGTTTGAGAATGTACGGGTAAAATAATAACGCTGATGTAATTTTGATACACTCCCGATGATCCTATGTCATTCCAATAAAGTACCTTTTGAGCACTTGACTGCTTTTGGGCACCAGCCGGGGCTGAGGGCTTCCCAACAGCCGGATCCACCTTAGCAGGTCCCGGTTTGGACGAAGGAATGGTTATACTCTATCAGGAGCATACGCACCACATATTCAAGCATTAACACCAAGTTTATGAATGAAATTGAGCAACTGTGCAGCCAAAGAAACCCAGAGAATGAAAGAATAGAAAGAGTGTCATTGCACTCTTTTCAGGAGTGCAATGACGCAACTCCTCACAAATGTGTGAAAAATGAACGCCATGAGGGTGGTGATCAGAGAATGAGACATATTCTTGAATTCTTGAAGATAAAGCAGCAATAACTGGCATGCAGAAGATGATATCACAAAAGTGGCATATCGATGAAGTCTTGTTTGCAGAAGAAGATGGACAAGAGAAGCCAAAACGGCATTGAATGCTGTGCATTGGTGTACCTGGGCCTTGTCTTTCAGAGGGTCTGTGGGCTTCACTACTTTCATTCCAGCAGGTCCAGTCCCGGAGCTCACAGCTGGAACTCTAGCAGACGGTGCAGGTGTGGGTTTAGAGACTGCGGCCTGCAGTCAGCATGCAGGAGTCAGACCGGAATACAGAGGATATTCAAGAAGCACTTTACGTATGAAGACGAGATGAGATGGATGGACAAAACCAAATGAAGATGGTTTGCAGATGGGGTTTAGTTTCAAAATGGCAGAGGAGAGTTTAAACTTGATGCTCAACCCAAAAGTCATGAATGTGTTCAGCGTTGAGACCCAAAGAACAAATACCAAAAACACCATCTCCAGTAGACAGAGAAGTTTGTGCAACAAACAGCCCTACAGATGTTTTCCAGATGTTATGGAAAAAGTGGTGTGTTAGTTTTCACCAAAAATGTTAACCAAGTGTGAAAGCAAGTTAGGAAACAAAGGCAAAGAAGTGTTTGAGAAAATGTGCAGTGTGTCCCTGATGAAACCCAGCGTGAGGAAGGTGTAAATAAGTCCATAGTCTGATAAAATCCAGGAGACGGATGGTTTCTACCTGTGGCCTGACTTGAGAAGGTCCTTTCTGAGTGCTGGTGAAGCCTCCACCCCCTGCATCTCCAGCAGCAGATGCTCCTGAAGGAGCTGCAGGTGTGGTGCGGGGTTTGACAGTCACAGCCGCAGTGGATGATTGCGTAGGTCCTTTCTACAATGCAGATGTGAAAATGACAATCATATATCATGTTTAGAGCATTTCTTGCTGAGAGAGAGGAAATGGGATCACGACAGATTCAAACCTACATCTTTCACTTGAGCACCACAGCTCAAGTTGTGCCAGAATGGCATTAACATTAACACTTTCTTCTAGGCAGATCTTTATTTGTATAGGAACGTGAACATGTTTTTATCACGTATAGAACTTGTTAACCAGGGGGTTTTAGTACCACTAACAATCGCACAAACAGCAGTTAAAATCAAGCAAATCAAAAGCAAACTCCAGCTGTAACTAGATACAAGAAAGTGAGTCATAGTGCAGACACTCCTCATGGGAGACACCATGTCCTGCCACAACCAAATATCCCAACATGCTCTGTCCAAAGGCAACAGATAACCACGAGAAAAATGAAAAGAACATTTCTGTTAACAATCAAAAAGTCCCAATAAGCAACCAACAAAGTCCTCTAAGAGTCCATACAAATGCGAGAGGAGTGTATAAAGACATCTTTGTCTTTGTATCTCTTTGCTGTGATTATTTTCTGTCCTCTTGTAGATTTTAATGGCACTGCTTGTTAAATCAAGCGTCTTGACAACCACCCACAACACCCTAGTATTGTGGCAGCAACTTTTGCACTGACAAGTGGCCTTTAGATTTTTTTTTTCCACAAAAAGCTTGTTTCACATATTATTGCTAAAATGTTTCTTTTTCTCCCTATTTATCTTCAGGGTTCCCATACCCTTACACCAATGGTTTTCAATGACGTTCCATGACTACTGGAGTGACTAAAAAAATTCAGCATTAAAAAAAAATTACTGATATTTCTGAAAGAAACAGGAACCCTATATTTTTTTCCAGAAGAAGAATCACCTCAAATTATTTATAAAGTCTATCTATACTATCAATTCAAGCTAATTCATACTAAAAGTCGTCCAATTTATGCAGACATTGTAATTTATATTGATTAATCTTATTATTAGGTATATTATTGTTACATTATCATAACTATGAATATGGACTTAAGGACAGGCAACAAAGCAGCTTTCCACATTCTTAAGGAAACAGCATTAAACACTTCATGTGAATAGACAGAAGACTTTTCCCAGTTCTCCATTCAGCTACAACACCACACCTCTTAAAAACCCAGTAGTGTTCCTCACAGAACAGACACCTGAATAGTTCCAAGTAGGAAAAAAGCAGATGACTGTTAACATCCAGTAGAGACGTGATGGGTCAATAAAGTTGTAGAGTGGAATATAAACCATTTTGTGAAATATGAGTCTTTCCATCAACAAATAAATGAGATAATGCAAATAAATGAGTAAATGAGAGAACGACTAAAAACAATGCAAGATTTTACCTCATATTGTGCAGGTTTCCCTGTGGAGACCTGAGATGTTGTGGTGGGTGTGACCTGCTGAGACTGCAAAAAGAAAGACAGAAAGAGAAGTGTTGAGTGTTTGAGAAAATGTAATGCATTTACATTATTATGAAAAGCATTATTGCTGCTATCAATAAATAACTATGGAACCCATTACTATCCCTGACCTTCTCGCTACGTTAAAAACAGCCAGAATCACATGCAAATCATGAGTTTAGTTTGAAACATGAGGTCATGCTGAATCAGAGAGAGGAGAAACCCATGAATGTATTATCAAACACACTTAAATATGTGTGCATGATTTCAAATGCGAGCAAAAATGTACCAAGTGCAAAGTACAAAATCAGATGCATCATTATTAATAGATCCAAATCAATATTTTGCTGAACGCTGAAGCAATAACAATCCTAGATGACTTACTGTAAGGACTAAGGAGAACAGTAGGTCTACTGGTTCATAAAATGCATCTTAAACAAGGGCTTTTGAATTACCAGGCAAGACCTTTAACCACCAAACCACCATAATCATGGCAACCACTTCTAGCCATTCATGGTATGTGGTCCTCTCTGAACACTTGCGATTAACACCGAATTGTTAAACACTATATACAATTGCTTAAGGATGAAATGGTGACAGCTCATGGCTCTTTTTCTATTGGCCTATACGTTTTCTCTATTTCCCTTTCACCCAGACAGTTTGTGAAGATAGCATTAAGGAGCACCCAACATAAAGATTTAATGCTTCAATATTCCCTGAAGCATCCTAACAAGCTCAGCAGGTTTTAGGTTATGTACTGAATGAGGGTGGATTGTTGATGATGAAATACAAAGAACCAGAGATAATGACACAGGTAAATACTCAATGTTATTCATATGATAAAAGCTCTTATATTAAAATCTAAGGTTTTTAACCAGTCCCGTAAGAGATTAGTGACAGGACGTTTTGTCCATCACTTAATTTCTATTTATAGAGTCTTGCACTGAATGGCTATTCCACCCACTGTGAAATCTCATTGGTCCAAAATTGAATTCCATATATCTCTACATTATACGTCAAATATCTTTTGATTGTATCACAATTGTCCTACATGACATTCTTGTCTCATAGAAAACATACCACATGGTTGTCATGTCAGGTCAGAGGAACTTAAAAGAATATGAAAAAAATTTAAAGACCACTTCTTCTTTTTAAAGACTATTTTGTCCTTATACTTTCTTCACGTTCTTCATTTTATTAGGTGTAATCAATAATAAATAAATAAATAAATAAATAAATAAAGATTAATGATGACAACAACAATTGTTTTTTTAATTATTATTAATTTCCAATATTATATAATTGAAATAATAATATTATTAATATAATAATAATAATGAAACAAAGCATCAAACATTATACAGTCAAAGTTTTTCAGATTTATTGAACAATTATTAAATAATAAACAACAAATATAATTATTATTCTAGTAATATTCACATTATTATAATCATGAATAGAATTATCATTACTATTATAATTATTAGAATAATAATTGTTGTTGTTATTGTTGTTAATATTTTTTGCACACTGACAGCAAGAGGCGAAATTAAAAGAAATGAGGAGAAATGAGGTAGGAAATGAAACAAGACACAAACTCTCAAGATCACACATCAGAGCTTGTGCTAACCATAAGGCCTATTCTACCACATCTTTATATGAAAAAAAGGGCTCACAGACTTGTCATTCAGGACGTTTTGAAGCTCAAGTCCTTGCCATTGTAGTGATATTTGACTGTCAAAGACACTTCGCTCCAATAAGCTGTGCAAGGGCCTTTAGTGTACATCAACACGCTGTGCTCTTTCTCTGCATCACTAAATAAAGATACATGAGCAATAGCGATAATAAAAGCGTTGGCTCTGAGCAAATGGACAACATTAGAAAAATTTTTTCTGGAAATACTTGGCTGATATCATAATAACCCAACCCATTCAACAACAATACAACAGAAAAAGGTGGAAACCCTTAAGAGAGTTACTGTGAGTACATGAATTGAATGAGCATGGGTGTAGAGCTAAATGTTGCGTGCAAGAAACCACCTAGATACATGCTTTTCAGTCAGGTAAACACTCTGCATGCTCAGCAATAATAAAAAAACAAAGCATTATGGGTAAACAAGGCAGGTTCCATCTAAAAGGACAATGTGTGCAGAAACACTGAAATGAATTTGATGCTGACTCAGTGCACTTAAAATAGAAGTAAACATTCCACACATCTCAATGTAACCACAACAGTTGATCCTCCAAATAATGACAGTCAGCAATTTAAATAATTTTTCTATTAAATGTTATGATTAAAATAGTCTAGGGTGGGTTTTGCTGATGTCACTGACACAGACTGTGTGTCAACTCCTCAAAATAGGCCCAAACGCACACATGATTCAGACCAGCCTAAATGACTAGCTCACACTGTTATCTCAATATCATGATGGTCAAAATTCCTGAAGGACAATCTAACTATCACTGACAGATCCTCCACACAACAATATCTGTTCACATTTAGCAGAACAGTCCAAGTTTGACAACTCCTCCCAGAAACCACAACTTGTTAGCAGGCGTTAGCGAATGTTATAAAGGAAATAGCAACACGGGTTAGGTACAAACCATACAAGTCTTCTCCAACCTGTTCTAGCCTCCGAGGCACTGCCCTCTTCTAATTCAACCATACTGAAGAAGCATGTTTGGTGGAGTTGCACATTGAATCTGTAGACACACCCTTTTAGCATAACAATTAGTGATTTGTAACTATAAGTAAGCTACGTTAGCATTGATTCTTTCATCCCCATAACTCAAACTCCCTCAACAGCACAACTAAACAGGAAAAATCTGCGGTTTATAGGTTTTTTGTCACTAGTTGCCTCATTGTTTACGTCAACAAAAATCATGACTAACGCACATCTCCACCCAAATTGCCACAAAAGTACACTCATACACCCTCTGTACTTACAGAAAGTTAAACCATTGTGTGACGTCCCAAGTTTCTCATTCAAAACGTTTGTTGAGGACCAGCTATTAGGTAACTGCTATGACGACAACATTTCTGTATTATGACAACTAAGATGTAATGACGATATGACGTTAGCATTGAGGTTTAAGGATGGGCAGGTTTTACTGGCATAATGAGAGGTTCAGTAGCGCACAGATTAGCATGACATGGGGCAGATTGCATTTCAAGATTAACTAGTTAAGTGACTGCAATCAATTCTGGGACTAAAGACGTGATTTACGCAAATGATGAATTATGTAAGATTCTGAATGATAATGGCTTAAATGTTGGCTTTTACATTACAAATGCCATAACTTTATTATGAGGTAACATCCTGAATGTGGAAAATGACTTCAAGTTGCTACTTGCAAGCAGTCAAGTATGCACTTCAAGTATGTACTAAATGGCCAGCAGCAAAGTATAGGCTAAATGTAATCGTGAATGGTATACTACAGTAGAAATGAGAAAAATGTAATGCAGTTAGTTTGTTTAACATGTTTGGAGATGCCGTAACTGCATTCTTGTGAGTCCACAGCAAAAAGTTTAAAGTTGAGGTACGTAAAAGTGAAGATACAGATTTCCAAAATAGTTCATAATGGCACTAGTGTAAAATAAGCAAGTCTATGCTAGATTTCGTCTGGTTGTCAGCTTCAACCAAAATCTGTAACCAATCAGATAGGGTGTAGCATGCTTGTTGCATTACAAAACAAATTAATTATCCAGCTATGCTTCCAGATATGAAATATTACCTCTTGCCATGAGCGTAAATCAAAATGGAAGGCTACAAAATATGAAAATGGCACACTGAGGTCACAAACATCTAAAAAAAATGTGAGCATAGTGACAGACAGCTCTCATTCTGACATATAAAATCGCTTTAAACCTTCTAAACCTAACACCAATGCAGTAAACAAAAACAGTAAACTTAGTAACCAGCTGTTTAAACTATTTCCTGAAAGTTTAGATGAAGTCTGCTCAGGCATTATAGTAAGAAATGAACTGAGGCCTTTTCAGTCTCTCAGACAACAATGAAACAAGCAGTTTCTTGAGTGCCAAAAGCACTGTAATCGTTTCCACAAGCTATAGGCACGTACAGCGGCAGGAAACCACAGACAGAAATGCAAGAGCTGTAGATACGTACCATCTGTAACAAAGCCGAGTGTCCTGTTTCACTTTCGCCTGTAATCCAATCTAAAAGAGAGTCACTTCAAATTCCCTCGGCCTGAAATATACAAAATATATCCCTTATGCACACATACAAGCATATACTAACAGAAACATGCCCAGCAGTGAAGCCAGAAGCCTTAAACTCCTCCTACTCCTCCACTTCAACAGCTGATGACCCTCCCCCAAGTGTGGAAGTGTTCTGATTGGTCAAGAGTAAAGGGGTTCTGCCCATCTTCACAGCGAGCCAGGAAAAATAAACACAAAACTGTTTCCATACAACTAAGGAAGTTGGAGTTGGGGTGGTGGTTATGGGTTTCAAAGATAGGCTGACTGCAGTGGTTTGAAGGGGTCTGGGCCGGTCTGGACTGATAAGAAGTTGTGCACGTTTCTGTAGAGGCCGGTGAAGAAAAAGACGCAGTGCAAACCTTCCAGTTCATGCCTGTCAGGCTGGGTGTGTCTGGTACACTCACTGCTCAGGAATCTGAACTGCACAACCTACCATCAGCCCAGAGAAAGAGAGAAACAGCATCACATGCGCGTCAATCCGCCACACCCAGAGCATGGAAAAAGAACAGAGAGAGAGAGAGAGAGAGAGAGAGAGAGTTAATGCACATAAAAAAAGGCAAAGGATGAAAAACAAATGGGTGAGTCATAAGCCCTCAGTTTAAACGGAAGCTCGGACTTGCTGCAGAATTGGAGCCAGCGCTTACGTAAGAGGAACATGGTGTAGTTACGTAGCCGACCGCTGCATGCTTTGACTCACTGCCTTCATATACACTCCAACTGGTAAAACAAAAGGCTTAACTGGTTTGTTTGTTCAGACAGGATGCCATTTTGACTTCAAACCCCAAACAGGGCAAAACCAAGCACACTTTTATGGTAGAAGAGCGCCCTCT
>JAUZSZ010000136.1:7539510-7556213 GCA_034780575.1 Labeobarbus marequensis
CCAAGTGTGCCAATATTAGTGGAGGACACTGTAGATGTTTTCTGACCTGTAGTTCAATGAGAAAACAAACATGTTTCCAACAAAAGAGGTTCACTGAATCATTGCCAGATTCTTCAATTTGCCTATTGTAAATCTAAAAGAGAATCCAATAAGCATTCACCTTCAGCAACAAAAGCCTCCAGCTCCAAGAAGACCAGCTCAGCTTGGACTCATGCAGTTTATATCCGCTCAAAGTGTGATCTAGTGTTTCTTTAGCTATGTGCACTTTTATATCTCAGAGGCAGATTTTTTCCCCTTTTTTAATACTAATTTTTCAGATTTTGCAGGGCTATATGAAAATCACATTAAAACGGTCTACCATGGTACTTCACTTTTTTTTTTTTAACAAATGCTATCTACATGTAGATTTTATTGTTGTGCCCCAGACCCTGACTTGCAATGTTAAACTAAAAAACAAACAAAACAAACAAAAAAAAAACAAATCATTATAAAACTGTTAAATTATAATATTATGTTTTATTAGTTTAAATGAATATGTTCTTGCACCATTTATTTCATGAATTCCACCACAACAAATAATTTTGCTCCATTGTAATTTAAGTCAGTAAAGAGCTTGATATGAAATATGACATATGATGTAATGTAATGTGTGAGGGAACATAGAAAAATCAAGATAAGTATCACTTTTGACCAGAATATTTTTTCCAGTAATTATGTAATTTTGTCAAATAATGGAAAAAGTGTGAAAACATTGTGTAATTGCGTGTATTTAGGACACATCAAATATTTGGGGTGAAATTAGCCTTAGCAAGATGACCATATCATACCAAAAATGTCATTGCAACCATTAAAAGTTCATTTTGAGGTAATCTGAGATGCAAATTACTTTGTGGTGGAAATGTTGTGGAAAAGTGCCCATAGTTGAAGAAACGCTTCTATAAACGCTTCTACGGGAATAGCATAACATAGACAAAGTATATGCTCAAAATTCAATAGGAACGCAGTGATCCGTATTTATTAGATTTCTGGAAGCTTTCCCAAAAAGAGTAAATGGCAAATGTTTGGACGGCATCACGGATCTCTTGTTTGACAATTGCAAAAGCAGAGAAGACTTTAATTAGACAAAAAAATAAGCGGAACTGCTTAAGAAAACACAGTCAAAGGAACTCGACAGGGGTCTGACATCTTTATTTTAGACTGGAGCCGCTCCTGCGTACGCAACCTGGGGTGTGATAAAATAACTGTGCTTATTTCACTTTGCAAGCAACAAAGCCTGAAGTGAACATGAACCCCTTCCAGCCCTCTGCCCCTAATAACGCCTGACACAGCCACACAAACTCAGTCTCTCATTAAGTAGAACAGCATTTCTGCGCTGTCGAATTAGTGGCCCTGCACCTCTGCTGTCAGTCTTTGTTTAATGATGTTTTGTGTTCATGTTACACACAGACGGTGGGAGATATGCAACTGAGAGAGTTCTCGTTAAGGAAGCGAGCAACTCAATTAGCACAGTCAGAGAGCGCGACCCAGTAACCGCAACCCGGGAGAACCTGTGACCCCAACTCGGCTTGGAGCCAATCCGAGGCCCCACAAGGCTTCTACCCCCAAAAAAATTAGTCTAAGCTATGCCGCCGCTAACTTATCGCAGCCATGCATCTGTGCCTTAGCGGCCACCTCCATTCCCAAGATTCCCAGACATCTGCCAAGGGGGAGACAGGCACCGCGTGAGCCCCACAAGCGGTTTAACCCGCCCTACAGCCATGACCAATCGATTGCACCAAGCAGGCCGGGACGCCTCCTCCTCTTCCACATATGGGCGGGGTTAAGAAAGGGGGAGGGCAAATGCCTTTTGAGGATCCCAGCATGCAGTCAGGTCGGCCCTGTCTCAAACCCCCTCACTTTGGCTACGTCGCCGCGGTTCGCTTCTGGACCGCTTTCTTTTCCGTTCCCCCACCAGTCCCGCCCCTCTTTCCCAATCCATTTGTTTGCTTAAATAAATGAACGGCCAACAAGCGGGACAATCCGGTTCACATTCTCTCCTATTTCTCATGTGAGCTGGTGAATGTGAGGCAGGTCTGAATGGGGCAGAAGCCCACAAAAAAAAAAGATTTTCACAGTATGCCGTGGGTCGAGTCTAGAGGTTTGACTCCTTAGAGAGGTTCTCTCCCATTGAGTTCTTCAAAAAACGGCCCACATACAGACAGCATCTGTCAATTCCGAAGCGGGGAAAATCGATCCAAGCAACAGAAAGGAGCAGGTTAATAAAATGTCGTTTGGTTCTGATTTAGGAGCAGACGCAAACACATCTTTTTCTTGCAAATACCTCTTTTTTTTTTTCCTGGGAAAGAATTTGTGGAGCTTGGCCATAAAACAGCTTGAGAAATTCATCTCCCATTCTTGGTCATGACATTTAATTACTTAAAAAGGTTCCACATGGGCCCTCTTTAGTGTTGAATGTGACGGGCCATCAGCGCATGTTCTCCGACTGTTGAATGTTTCACCAACCACCACACACAAGTCTTGAAAGTCGTACTTATGAGAAATAAAGTCGCAACTGTGAGATCTGAAGTCACAATTACAATAACGTCACAATTTTAAAATATAGTCAGATTGTGAGATGAAGTCATAATTACATACAAGTCACAATACAAGAAATAAAGTTTGAATTGTGAAATCAAATTTTACACTGCAAGATATAAAGTCACAATTGTCGGATAAAGTCGCAATTATGAAAAAGTCGCAGTTGTGAGATATGAAGTCACAACTGCTGTGCAATAAAACTGAACTTCTTAAAAATCAGGAATAGACAAATATAAGGTTACAGCGCAAAATATCACAAATGGGAGTGACAAAGTCACAATGGAAGATACTGTATTAAGTTTACAATTACAAGGAAGTCACAAGTGTGTGACAAAGTTGGAACTTGTAGATCTGAAGTCACAATTACTGTACAATAAATAGTGTCAAAATTGATGAATTGAAAAAAAAAGGCACAGCTGGGAGATATGAAATCATGATTACATTAAAGCTGTAGCAGGAGAATTAATGTTGGAATTGTGAATAATAAATTTACATTGCAAAACAAAGTTGCATTTATAAAAAAAATTGCAATAAAGTCAAAACTATGAGAATTACATTGCAATTGTAAGACATGAATTAAAAATTATGAAATATGAAGTAAATTGCAAAAATTCACAAATGGGAAACACTATTAATTCACAATAACAAGGAAGTCACAATTACGATAAATAAAATCACAGCTGTGAGATTTAAAATCACAATTACCTTTTACATATTTTCCACTCTGGTATGGGATTCCATATAAATACCATCTTCAAATGTTTCTCCATGTTTTTTCAGTACCGTTACTGTAGAAAGCTGAGAAATATGAGCTGCAAATGGTCATGACTTTTTTAATTGTTTTACACATTTAAAAACTTCTTAGGATGCGAGGAGGAGTAACCAGAAAGAAAGAAATACGTCAGTCTTCATCCCAAATACTTCTGCAACCGGGAAAAAAAATAACGGTAAAACTAAACAACTTTAAAGCCACACAAAGGTTGAAATGAGTGGAAAGCTCACAGAACAGGCTGAAGAGAGAGGGAAACGGGTGGGGAGACCAATGCCCTGCCTACGCCTGATCAAACGAGACACTCAGTAAAGACTTGTCTATCAGTTCTGCTCAGCAGGTAATAAAAGTCACAGGTCAATGCCATTGATTTGCAGCCCTTCAGACGCTGAAATTCAATGCCTATAACACCTCTCTAGTGAATGACATACCGGAGTGTATTTACCAGACACCCAAACACAGAAGACAAGGTTCTTGTTTTAGCCTATTCACAGTAGTAAAACGACACTTAATGATGCACCAGTTGTGCTAAAAGTAGGGTGACCAGACAAACCCTTTTTTTTTTTCCTCTCTGTTTTTGCTGGTATTTCCCTGTCTGGAGCTAGCCCTACTTTCTTTAAAGTGTATATATGTGTGTGTGTGTGTGTGTGTGTGTGTGTGTGTGTGTGTGTGTGTGTGTGTGTGTGTGTGTGTATGTATGTATGTATATATATATATATATATATATACACATATATATACATACACACACACACTTTCATATGAAAGCTTAAGTTTAAGTTGAATTTCTTATTTTCATGAGTTAATGTAAAAACATAAGTTGCCATGACTTACTGATCTTATCATATTTTAAAGTGTATACAAATGACAATAAATAAATAATTCTTATATAAATTCAAAAATTTCTTATTATTAACTAGTTTTTGGTTTAGATCCATGCAACAGTTATGATAAATAAATGATCAAATTTCTTTGCATTTTTAAACTCCAAATAATAATTCATAACAATAATACTACATATAAATGAATATAAAATAATAAAAATCAACATTTCAATGAACTAGTAATACCCCTAGTATTAATTTCAGAAATCTGGTCACCTCAGCTAAAAGCCTCTACATAAGACACATTGTAATTTTCCAATAATCCCTGGAGAAAAACCTTGGCCACAAATCAAAAATCTTTAAGATAAAAATGATATCTGAGATTTTACGGTTTGGATTTCAGCGATGTAGCTTTTAAAAGCCCTGGATAACAGCCTAATCTGAAAATAGGCTTCGATCATTTTGCCAACGGACTGGAGGATTTTCCAGTCTCAACGAACTCCATCAGCGCTTATATTTGCTCTCTCTCTCGGTCACTCATTTGGAATGCATGAATATTACATCCTGAAACACACCGCAGAGCAAAGGCTCTTAATGTTCTAAAGAGCACGTTCTCTCTGCCACGAGCAGCTAGATTAGCTGATCCCTATGTTCACTCTCAAGCAAAACTCTTTAAAAACATCAACAAACTACGACGTGTCGCCCAAGAGATTCATCTGTACTCCATGTGATCCCTCTTATATCGACCCCGATCGTTCAAACAAAACCTTTCCCATGTCACAAGTTCGTCGTCTGCAGGATGCTAGCAGTAGCGTGACGCAACATGGTCAAGTTAACCTGTCTGTTCTTAGCCTTTATTGGGGAACTTCACAGTAGGGATCCATTATAACAGGAAAAAACCTAAAAGAGTGGGAAAAGTTGCATATTTGTGCCAGATTTCCATGGGTAATTCAATATCATCGGGGTTTTAGAAGCAGAAACGTGAGGAACGGAGAGAAATGCCCTTACAGATTCACAGCGCTGAACACATGCTGTGAACTTTATTACATTTCAGGTTCTGGGATGGAACTATTTAACAGCATTGGGCTCTGGAAATAACATGGTTATGTTTTATTTTTCTATCTGTAGGTCATCCTGGCTCTTATAACCTGGAAGAACAATTTTTAATACTTGAGTTCTGCTGGGTAGACAGTTTTTCTGTAGCCAATTTGCTATTTAGTTCAGCGACGAGCTCGGCCTCAAAACCTTAGAAAATTCAAATAAAGGGTCCATGTTCAGTGCGAGTGCCATTGTGTAACGCCATCCCCCTTCTTTCCTTTTTCATGTACTTTTTTCAGCATATTGTGAATGTGTGTAGTGGTCAGGTTACTTTTGAAGTGTCCTGAGGTACAGTACTATGAGGGGGGCAGAGGGAGGGAAGATTTGTTCTGCTTGGGTGCTTGTCTGCTGTATTCACACAACCCCTGAGGTGGCTGCCTGTCAGTCCTGGATATGGAAGGAAAATCAAAGAGGCTGGACAACAATAAACCTTCTCTGAGATTCCTTATTGTGAGAAGGGCCAGAATTTTCCCCAAGTAGCATTTGCATACACCTGGAGTTGGGAGAAATACTGCAAAAATAAAAGGGACTAAAAGTCTGAATTGCTAAATGACTTTTTTCTCTTTTCTTATTATTTTATTAAGTTATTTCATACAGCCCTAAAATATTTCAGTACTATTTATACATACACATAAATAAATTATAAATATATATTAGCAATACAGTAAATGGTACATTTTTTTGTACTAGTTCCTGTTAAACTGGTTTTAAAAGCCTTTGGTCATTAACAGTGAATGCTTTTCACTTCTCATTTATCTGTGATCTCAAAGTGGGTCAATTAGCTGAATTCTCTAATTCTAAGAAGCATATCGGGCACTCGAGAAAACAGATGAAGCCCAAACATAAAGAAAAACAAATGTGGATTTTTTCCCCCCATTCTTTTACTTTGTTCTTTTCCCTTTCTTCTCCTCCAATCAGAAGGAAAATTAACTTGTTGTTACATATAATTCAGTTAGTGAATGTCACTCCATCACTGAAGCACTGAAGTGATTTTCAAATGGTTTCTAATGAGCCAATGAAAAAGCTGCAAACTCTAAGCATGGCCAATCAGAGAAGGATTTGTGCATCCTTGTATCTGGGCGTCTGCGCTGCTGCTCTTGGCCGTTCAGGGGTTTTGCTCACACTGGGCCAGTACGTGCCCTTATCGCTAGCCTGCCACGGCAGGGATTACATGCTACAGGCTGCTGGGAGCACGGCCCTAGCCTTTTTAATCCAATCACTCATTAAAATTTCATGCAAATCCCACAGACAAACAGTGTCATGGCCAGTGATTGGGACCATTAACCCACCTACGGAGAGAGTGGCTGAAGGATGCCCTGAAGAGGGTGTGACGCGTGTCCCGAGTGCTCGTCAGCGTCGCCCTGGAAACAGAGGAGGAACACCTGGGCACCATCATCACCGGCAGACCGGCCACAGCTGAAGCCAATCAGCCAGCGGCTACAAAAGCCACTGAGAGACGCTCAACGGGGAGAGAGATCTCCTGACGGCTCCACCACTAATGCCCTGCTATCTTTCCTCTTCTTGCAGAAAGCAGCGTGTGACCGGTCTGCCCCAACCACGAGAGCACCACACGAGTTTACACGCAGAGGGAGAGCACAAGAGCACGACAAGGAGCATGTCACGTATCACCGGCATCCTTTCACAAATAAAGCCACCCTCCGGGGTTTGTGTTGCACCGCATTTCCTTTGTCGTGTGGTCCTTCTCCCCGTTACAAGGGGATGAAAGGCGATCTGTGACGAGCCAATGACGGATCACGCGATTCCACGGTCAACGCTTTGCCGTCTTTTAAGACATTCACAAGCACCCAGAGACCCACAGTGGGACTCAGGTGATCAGCACTTAACTGTTTCCTCACTATCCACACATCAAGCACAACACTGACACTGAGTGATCCACATGGACACACTCACTCTCTGTACCAAAACCCAGTGAGCTTCCTCTGCAGACAGCATTTATGGGGCAGTTCCAAAGGTAAACGCCCGATTTTGGCAGAAAGCATTCCATGCATCCCCCCTTGCGAGGGCAATCCCAGAATGCATTGCCCAGTGAAGCTCAGTGAAAAAAAGAGAATGCTGATAATATAGTTTATTAACTACAGCAAAGCATTGATAACATATGATTAAATGATCTAATTTAAATTACGTAATTGATTTGGGGTTGGTTTAATGCTTTTGAAAAATGTTTCTTATGTTCATCAGTGCTGCATTTATTTGATACAGTAAAACAGTAATATTGTGAAATAATATTATAATTAAAAAGAAATGTGTTGTATTGTAATATGATTTAGAATATAATTTATTCCTGTGATGCAAAGCTGAATTTTAGCATCATTACTCCAGTCTTTAGTGTCACATGACCCTTCAGAAATCATTCTAATATGCTGATTTGCTGCTCAAGAAACATTTCTTAATATTATCAATGTTAAAAATAGAAGCTGCTTAATATTTTTGTGGAAACCATAAATCATTTTTAAAGGATTCTTTGATGATCAGAAAGAGCAAAAACATTAATTTGAACTTTACTGTCATTTTATCAGTTTAAAGCATCCTTGCTGAGTAAAAATATCAATTTAAAAAAAAAAAAAAATTAAGTCCAAACTTTACAGTAGTATCCAATTCCAAACATTGCCTGTGTATTTCCTGTGAATCTTGTCATTGCTAACACCTGTTGAGCTTCATGAACCACTATTTGCCACAAAAAATGTATTTAACTGTGTTTACAAACTTTTAAAAAATACCCTTTTTTATTTGCAGACCATTGAAGGCTGCAGGTGAGATATCTATTGAGATCCCCACTAAAGCCTGCGCAGGACAGGCGAATTCTGTTGTATCTTTGGAGCATGTGCAGGTGGAGGTCAGCATTGAGTACACACGCAGAGGAGACCTACACATTACGCTGACATCTCCATCAGGTGAGACAAAAACACACTTAAACAAGCTACAATGTGCATGTTTGGGAATGAGAATACTGATTTTTGGGTTTGTCTCGTTAGGTACCACCACAGTCCTGCTGGCGGAGAGAGAGAGGGACACATCATCCAATGGTTTCCGAAACTGGGCTTTCATGTCTGTGCACACCTGGGGAGAAAACCCCACCGGCACTTGGACCCTGAAGATTACAGATACGGTATAGAAAAGCATCTCTGCAAACAAATATTAAATGCACATGAAGCGCCTGCTTATCACAATCTGTTTCTTTCTCTATTTTTGCATACAGTCTGGACGGATGGAGAATGAGGGTCAGATTATCAGCTGGAAGTTGATTTTGCATGGGACGTCTGAGAAGCCAGAGCACATGAAGAAGGCGAGGGTTTACACGCCCTACAATGCTGTACAAAACGATCGCAGAGGAGTAGAACCGATGGAAGACATGATCAAGGTCAGAACAGGAGTCAAACTTTAGAAAATGTTAATGTGCAAATTATACAGTGACTGTAGAGCAAATTTCTTTTTTAATTATAGTTCATGGTCTGTTGAGCTTCAGCTGTCAATTTGTTTTATATTTACATTTATATAACAAATTTGTATATATATAAAATATTTTTATATATTATAGTAAATAAATATAAATTTATTCAAAGCAATAATGTATTTTACATTTATTATACATATGTATATGTATAATATAAAATATATGTATGTATGATAAATAATAAATGTATATACTAAATATACTAACATAATGAAATATATACATTGTAAATAAATAACATAATAAAATAAATATATAATAAATATTATTCAAATCTACATATTTAATAATTGTTATAATTATATATAAAATTTTATTATACATACACATTTATTTATTTATTTATTTATTACATATTTATTCTTATTTTAAGTGTATTCTGGAGTTAACTATATAGAGGAACTGCCTTTTTTAGTGTTGAAATCAGGAATGAATTCTGACAGTTATTGTGTTATTGATTAAATAAAAAAAATCACATACTTATATATCTATGCAGTTTCAGGTTTATCCAAGTACTATGCACATGTTCTAGAAATTGTTGCTTTTAAATTGAGGGTTAAAGTTTATACAATCTCTGGCCAAACATAGACTTCTACCTGCTAGAAATAAGCGTTTAGCAAATCTTCCACTGTTATCTCAATTTCCTGTCTCTCTGACCAGCAGGAAGCTCCGACTCCAGCTCACAAGCCTGAAATTTCAAGTCCAGTGGTCTCAGACTCACTCCCGTCTGCTGCTTCAATCAGTGTCCCTGAAAAAATCCCAGAAGCTCCAGGCTCCTCCACTGCCAATCTGGCCCTGCTGCGTCTCCTCCAGTCGGCCTTCAACAGGCAAACCCCGGCAGTTCCTCAGCACGCTCTGGCGATTCCTCCGTCTCCACCCAAGACCTTTCAGCCCCAGAGGATCCCCCCGCAGAAGCTGTACCAGGCCCTCGACCAGCTGAACCGCTACAGGGGCTCTGAGAATGGCCTGTTCAGTGACTACAGCGACAACTTCTACAGAGCCCAACCGTACAGACACAAAGACGACCGGCTGCTGCAGGCACTGTTTGACATGCTCGGAGACAACCAGCAGTGAGATGGGAAGAGAGAAAGGAAGAGTAGGTAAAAGAAGCTGGATGCCCTGCTGAAAAGACAAGCGTAGGTCCACCATCAAAACCTAGTTTGTGAAGCTTTTGGTAGTGAAACAGATTGTTAAAGTGGTCTTGGTGAGCAAGTTACGCATCACAACATCTAAAACTAGCTGCTACGCTAGTCTTTTCAGCAGGGCGATGGGGCATGGAAGGAAGGAAGCTGGTACACTTGAGGGGACTAGAGTTGATGGGGATGAAATAAGTTGAGTTTTGTTCTCTTCCAGACAAGCTTGTTTTTATCTGCACATGTAGTTATCAACTATAAGCATTCTATGGCCTGTTGTGAGTGTTTGTATATCTGTGGTGAACAGCCAGCTGTATTTATCCCTCAGTTTTGAACCAGGTTGCTAAGATTTAAAAACCAGTGACAGGACCAATTATGGCGTCTCGTGCCCTTTGCCCTCTTAATGATTTTTCTCATGTTGCCTTCACTGCCACCAACTTCCGCATGCTAAAATACGTTTACATTACGATGTTTTGAGAATATTCTACTTTAAAGACAATGATTGTAAATTGTAACGATTTGTGAAAGTGTCAGTCTTCGCAGAATCAGTTTAAAGGGAAATTTCGCCCCAAAAAATAAAAAACAAAATGTTTATTCACCCTCATGTTTTACAAACTTTTTTTTTTCTGCTGAACACAGAAGAAGATATTTTGAAGAATGTTTCTAACCAGTTTTGGGTCCCATTGACTTCCATTAGTATTTTTTATCATACTTTGGAAGTCAATGGTACCGAAACCATTATTCTTCAAAATATCTTCTTTCGTGTTCCAAAAATGAGGAAAGAAGGTCATACAGGTTTGGAATGACATGAAAGTGAGTAAATTAATTTTCATTTTTGGATGGGTTATTCCTTAAAGTCGATGTGAAATCAAATTTGATCCCAATTGACCTTCTCAATGCACGTTTTTGGTGTCATGGTGCACGATACGTGAGTGCACACTATTCCAAATAAATAAATGTTTGTCTTAATATTTTAACAAAATATAACTTGCTCTCCGCCTCTAAAACGACTTGCCTTTTTGACTGATGTCACAAATTTCTCTTAATTGTCAATGGTTTGTAACACCCACTTTTCACTTACGACCCACCCACATACAAAATAGTGTGGTATTCTAGAGCAGGGTTTCCTAACTGGGGTTTGTGGACTCCTAGGGGTTAATGATGGAACTACAGGAAGTACCAATGCCAAATGAAAGATACACTACTTTATCTTCTTTAAAATATTTAAATTGTACTTAAAATGATGTACACTCACTGTTTTATTCTAAATTGGCCATTGCGATAGTTAATATATTTGATAGTTAAGGTAATTATGTATTGTAGGTGAACAGTGTTTGTCTAAAATTCTGTAAGCAGAAACTACTGCATCTTAATTTTTAAGATTTAAGTTTATTTAGTTGTTAACTAAAACTTAAATTAAAACCATAAGACATTTTCATTATTACTTGAAATAAAATAAAATACAGTATTAAAAAATGTTTTTCTTTTATTTCAGCTGGCAACATTTCTCCTTTTCATTGTTTAAATTGAAGTACTAAAATAAAACGAATAAATAAAAACTATAAACATTCAAAAAACAAAAATTAATAAAAATGACAAACAACAAAATTACTAAAACTTTCAAATTAAAGTAAAAACTGAAAATATAAAAATAAATCACAATACATTTTTAAATAAAATAATTGCTTTATTTTTTGTTTATTCCAAAAATAGCCCCAAAAATAGGCAAATTGTTCAAAATTAGGAAAATTATCAGTTATATATAGAAAAATTAGTTATTAAATGTATATCTAGTATACTTAATACATATTTTAAAAATTTTACATTACTTAATATCTCAGGTAATTCCAGTAAACAACTTAGGTGGTTTAGCTGACAAAAAAAAAAAAACCCTGGGAAACCCTGTTCATAGACTAAAGAACATCAGTAACACCTGGTTCTACTGAGTGCTTATAGATCACCGTATAACACTCAGGATGACAGTGTTTAGAGAACTATCATTCATTAAACTGTAGAATACTGAGGACATATACCTGTGGGACACCTTAAAGCCTAATCTCTCTGCCCTTTTTTGCACAACTTTTACCATGTACCTCTTCCCTGCTCTCTCTAGAAACACATGCTTTCGAAATACTCTCTAAATAGTAATATAGGCATAATTATGATTTTAGGACTCATTAAAAAAGAATTGTACATCCCAGGAAACTGAGTATATGTATCAACTGATTTTATATTCTAAATTCATAAAACAAAGATAAAGTTTTATTTTTCTAAGAGTTCATAGTAGTTTATGAGAGTAAAGAGAAGTAATATCTATACAGAACCCTAATATATTATATCAGCATTTACCTCATAAGCCTAAATCGCAATTCTGTCTCTCATGTGATGTTGTACCTTTAACCTGAATGTCTCTGGACTTATTTCCAATAAACTCTATCCAGCTGTTGTGATGATGCTCTGAACGGGATCGTCTGTGATTAGCATTTGTAAAACAGGCTTGAATGTTCCTGCTCTATTCTATTTATAAGTTGTCCTTTTTTAGTTAACTATGTTAAGTTAACTAAGTTTGAGTGCAAAACGTAAATTACAAACCACAGTTCTGTTTGTATTTTTTAAATATATAATCTGATATAGCTGGAAATACCAGTTTGTAAAAAGAAATGACTTAATAAATGTTTGGCATGGTTCAGCACATACTTTAATATTTATTTATTTAATTTTTTTTAGAGAACTCTTGGTATACCATGAACTGTACAGTATATTTAAATACTGTTTTACGTGATTGTTTACACCCACAAGCAACCTGTAATTTTTTCAGTGTGCTCAATGTTTATACCAATTTACACCTGTCTGAAGTTGTTTACAAAATACATAGTTTAATGTATTAATATTAAATGACTTTTATCATAATAAACTAAACAGTAACATTGCAAGCAAACATGTTTTCATATGTGTACATGTGTGCAGAAGAGCTGTCTTTCAATAACATACACATATGTGTGGAGAAAGAAAGTGAATACTGCATTAATAATGCAAACATCTCTGGCTTGTGAGAGCTTTGTGTAACAGCTATACTTCATGGCCAGATATTACCTCAGTATACTGTAAACTGGCCAATATTCTTGCCAAAGGACATGCAATAGCCCAACCCACTGAAATCAGTGAATTGCCAATAAAAGTCACAGCCTGAACTGCTCTAGTAGAAATTGCAAAACTTAAAATATTAAACGAATCACGTAAACATTTAGATAGGCGAAGAAGCTTTTGTACTTGCTTTCTCAGTGTGCTTATGCAGTGAGATTTTGGCTAGGTTTTGGTTTAATATTCTCACTGTCTGTTTTACTGAAGACTAACGTGTTTGGAATGACATAAAGAGACATAGCGCCATCTTGTGATGCAAAATGCACACTAAAAATGGCAAAGTTCAAGGCTGAAACACATTTAACCCATCTAGTTAGCATATCTGATTTTGCCCCCCTGCTGGTAGATGTTGCAACTACACCATCTGGCTGCAAACAGCATCTTTCCCTAGTGACATTTAAAGCAGCTGACAGAATATAATAGTAGATGATTTGAGAGTGACTATTTGATTTTAGATGAGAAAATAGATTTATGTTATATGTATAGAGACTTATATACAAATAAATATATATAAAATAACTTAATTTATAAATAAGTATATATAAATGTTTACATTTTTTTAAAAATAGCATTGACAGTCATTTAATGCAGTTGAGTATTTTTTTTTACAAGCAACATATAAATAGCAGATATTTCATTATAATACAGCAGATTATTTGCCTGTTTTTTGGGGTAAAATAAATTTATATATGTACATAGTTTTATACATAAATAAATATATATTTATTTATAAGTAAAAAATGTTTCATATATTTATATATAATTTTTATATTGATTTTCTTTCCCTATTAACAGCCTTTTAAAGCTGTATTTTGACAATTATTATTTTTTTATTATTTTATTTATTTATTTATTTATTTATTTTTGCAAGCACACAATTGGTTAAAACTGCAAAGAGAAATGAAATTCATTAACATAATCTACTTTTTAAGATTCTGCTGAGAAACAAGTTACAATTACACTTGCTCTTCATTTCTCTCATTTTCTTTTGCTCTTTGCTGGAATCAACTGTCCTCCTGGAGTTTATTCTGCCCGCTTTACCTCCAAATCTGGCTGCTTTGGACGAGAGCCAGAGAAACAGATTCCACCAGTCAGATGATGAGAAAGAAGCAGAGATACTGTGTGAGAGAACCAGCAGTGAGAACAGAAAATAAAGAACAGGAAAAGTAGAGTTAAGAGGGGAAAATGAAAAGAAAACATTATATTAAAACTGATGGAACAGGTACGAATAAAGAGAATTGCAAGAATTGCTGGATTTGCAAGATTATGCAGCTCTACAACAACATGCCAAGGAGTTTATGATCTTAAAATGAGTATTTCTCTAATACATCCATCTCAATAACCTGTGGGATCATATTATTATATGGATGCATTTTATTTATTTTTAATTAGTATTTTTTTATTATTTAAATTTTATTTTATTTTATTGAAGGAGGGTCACAATATTATATGAACAACTGCCTTTTGGGACATTATTTTTATTTATGTATTTATTTACTTACTTATAGAAGTAGGGACTGATGAACAACCACTTGGGATATTTTTATTTTATTTTATTTTATTTTATTTTTTATTTTGTACTATTTTATTTATTTTATTTTATTTTATTTTATTTTATTTTATCTGTAGAAGTAGGTACCACAGTATTATACAAACACCTCTGAGACATTTTATTTTATTTTATTTTATTTTGTCTTGTCTTGTCTTGTCTTGTCTTTTCTTGTCTTGTCTTTTCTTGTCTTGTCTTGTCTTGTTTGTATATAGCTTTTATTACATTAAAAATACATTTTGGAATATTATATTCTCTTAATTTCTGCTCTTTGTTGCCACAAAGAATTCATTAAATGCAAATTTTATTTATAAATTAAAATGGGTATGCATTTGAAAGTCATTCATAAATATCTTCTACTCCTACTAGCGTAAAAAAGAGACCTGCCTCTGTTTTGAAACATGAGAGTGGCCACACCATCAGTGTCTGCTGAGAGATATGGCTCGTATATTACTGTTTCCATGTGATAAGGACCAATACAGCTGGTGCCACTTGTATTTCCAGATGATGGTCAAACATTAACAGGCCTTGTGGTTTCTAGGCCTTTAAAATTCCGCAAATGACAGAGAGGAACTGACAGCGGGACAACAGCATCACCTGTATACTTAAACAACTCATCATGTACTTCCTGAAAGACAGACTGTTCTGACATAGAGTACTCAGTGTGTCCTCGCATGGCACTTGCTGTGTTGACAGAGCAATGAATTAGTGTAAGGAGCACATTTGTACGGTGGCTTGATGGTTTTAGCCATCACTGACAGGCTTTCAACCATCAAAGCAGTGGTTCTCAACTGGTGACTCAAAACAGCTTTGCAGTGCTAAATTACAACCATAAATATGCAAAACTATGATAGCAAAACAAATGGGCTCATTAACTTTTCATCCTATGCAGTGAATGGGTGCCGTCAGAAAGAGAGTCCAAACAGCTGATAAAAACATCACAATAATCCACAAGAAATCCACAAGACTCCAGTCTATCAGTTAATGTCTTGTGAAGTGAAAAGATGTGTGATTGTAAGAAACAAATCAATCATTAAGAAGATCCGATCATTAACTTCTAATCATTGCTCTATCCATAATATTGCTTGTCTGAATAAGGAGAGAAATATGCACAGATTAAGCACTGTTTACAAGCAAAAATCAATCCAAAACAGTTCTAAACGATTATGGCAAGACAACAGGGGATGGACTTTTTCATTGGAGAAAACATTATTATGGCTTGTATTTTGGGCAGAAGCAGTGGTTTGAAGTTCAAAACGCCTTAATCGTGGATTTGTTTGTTACAAACATGTAGCTTTTCACTTCACAAGGTGTTACTGATTGGAGTCGTGTGAATTACTTGTGGATTATTATGATGTTTCTATCAGCTGTTTGGACTCTCATTCTGACGGCACCCGTTCACTGCATAGGAGCCATTGATGAGCAAGTGGGTGGAATTTGCTCTATGTAAACACTAGCCTACTTTAGTTTTGAACTACTCTTGTTGTAGTAAACCTCATGAAATGAGTTAACTATAGTGTCATGTTAACACATACATTTTGTTTTATGTCTATGCTTTTGAAAAAAAAAATAGAGCTTTGGTTTGTTTCTATTTAACCTTTAACATTCATTTATTTAATCTTTGTGACTTTTTTCAACTCTCTACAGTCCAGGTGCATTTGTCTCACATTTTTTCGTCTCTGCTTGCAGACGCAGACATGTGTCTTGGTCCCACATGGAGTACTAAGGTCAAAAGATCCACAATCTAGGTCTGTAATCTAATGCCAGGCAGCTAAAGTAAACGGAAAGAGTTGAAGTGACTGCACACACACTCACACCCATTTGAACAATGTTAAATATCTGTTGATAAACACAAGCAAAGAAAAAAAAAACCCAAGAGGAAGATGTATTGCCTCTTGGCTCTTGACGAAGGCGGTCGCATCTGCTCTCCCTCCCTTATCTCTACCCGCTTGCTTTGTCTGTCTTGTACTATTCAGAGACTCTCTTTGCCTTGCTCTTGGAAATTAAAAGAAAAATGGATTTGATCAAGTGGTCTCTGAATGCAATTGACACGATCTTCTCGACGAGAAGTGTGGGTTTTGGGGAACCCAATTGTCCTGATGGAACTTTTGCTGCTGGACACACGATGGGGTTGGGAGAA
>JAUZSZ010000137.1:107517-122810 GCA_034780575.1 Labeobarbus marequensis
TGGATTACTTGTGGATTATTGTGATGTTTTTATCAGCTGTTTGGACTCTCATTTTGACGGCACCCATTCACTGCAGATAATCTGTTGGTGAGTAACTGATGTAATGCTAAAATTTTCCAAATCTGTTTCAATGAAGACACACACCCATCTTCATCTTAGATGGCCTGAGGATATTTTCATCAAATTTTCATTTTTGGGTGGACTATTTCTTTAAAAACTTTTTGAAGATGATATTTTTAAATCTCTGAATCAGGTTCTGGGCACTGGCATGCTGTTGCTGTGTCTGATGGCTCTGGCAGACCAGAGGAACCAGCCGGTCGAGCCTGGAGGTGAGCCTGTGGGTGTGGGGCTCCTGGTGCTTCTCATTGGTGTCTCTCTGGGGAGCAACAGCGGCTATGCCATCAATCCTACACGAGATCTGGGGCCGAGAGTCTTCACACTGATGGCAGGTTGGGGCATGGAGGTTTTCAGGTGAATAAATACAAAATCAAGATATGAAGCACACTTTATTGTGTGTATTTCAGTCATGGTTAATGATTTTTAACACCTCCTGTTTTTTTTCATTCACTAGCCCTGTAACTTGTGGTTTGAATTCCTGATATGCCTGAGTTGAAACCTTTCATTATGTTTTGCTAAAACGTTGATAACTGGAATAGTCACAATTATCAAATCAGATCTGTAACTGGAAAATATTTTCAGTAGCATGTCTGACCTGAACTTGGCAAATGATTTACTGTAACTCAAAATAAAGGTATTTTTATATACTTTAATAATTATAAATGTTTTAAAGTTATAAATAAAATAAAAATAATGTATTATTTTCTCAAATGTTTATTAAAATAAATAGCATAATGATATGAATAACAAATATTCTTTCTTTTTTCACATTACTTAATCATACATTGATTAATACCTAGAACCATTCATAATGATTTTGCTCAAAAGCTGACGATAGAAAAAAAAAAAATTCACAATTATCAGATCAGATCTGTAACAGGAATAAAAAGCAATTTATATTTTATTATATGCTTGAACTTGGGGCATTATTTACTGTCACAATCATTTCCTGTAAAAAATAAAATTAATAATTTTAAAATAATTTAAAGCAACTAAAAATAGTAATTACATTAAAATAAAAATGATCTATTACTTTTACATCATTGTTCATTAAAAAGAAAAATAATACATAATAATGCTAAAATTCATACCACAGTAGCATTTATTGTTTTAATTTTACATTACTTATTTAAATCAACTTATTATTTATCAACCTTAGTAACATAACAGCATAATTTGATTAAATATAATTCAATTGTTGTCTCAACTTATTTACAGGGCTGGCAATGGCTGGTGGTGGGTACCTTTGGTGGCCCCCTTTATTGGTGGAGTGACTGGGGCTTTAATCTACAAAGCATTTGTAGAGCTACACCACCCTGATCTTAAGAGCACAGTCTGCAGAAGATCCTGAATGGGTTCCTCTGGAAAAGTGCAAGAATGGCAGTACAGAGATGTCTGTATGAGAGTTTCACTCTCAGACCTGATTAATTTAAGAACCAAGGATGGTAAAGGGACCAAAGAACAAAACATTTCGACTGACCACTCGAAATGCCAATGGATTGCATTTCTCAAGCCAACTTTCTCAGTCAAGTGTGTACTACTAAATTTTGGGTTACAGAGGACTAAGCTATTGAATCGCAGGACTCTGGATTGTTCCATTTTTGATTTTTAATAAATATTGTGTACATACACAAACTCATGGGCATCAATGGATGAAATTAAGCTGCTTACATGAGGTTAAATGCCCAGCATGAGCATAAAGTACAATCAACATGCCTATATGAGAACATTCACTGGGCATTTGTTGGGACACTGGAGTCATCGTTTAGTCACACTGTGTCTCCCTGAGACCCCCTGCGCTTTGGCTGTGCTCCCGCCGCTCGCTGGGACCTGTGCTGCCTGCTTCTTCTTGGGAGTGGGTGGCTTGGCCTTGCCACGGAATGCCTTGGCTGGGTCCAGTTTGTTCAGTAGAGGTTCACCGGCTGTATCAGAATGAGAGTCACCATGGAAGGTCAGTGGTTGGTAGAGGGCAGCCCATTGCTGCATCAAGGAAATCAAAGGAGAATTTCAAATCAGTTTGTAGCAGTAGATTACATACTGAAACTGTGCACATACACACCATTAAAAAGTTTGGGGTCAGAGGTTTTTTTTTTTTTTTTTTTTAAAGAATTATATTTTTAATCAGCAAGGAGACATTAAAATGAATAAAAAGTGACAGTAAAGACATTTGTATGGTTACAGTAGATTTGTATTTCAAATAAATGCTGTTCTTTCCATGGTTTCCACAAAACAAAACAAAAAAGCTGTACAGCTGTTCTCAACAGTATTAATAATAATAATAAAGGTCAGCATATTAGAATGATTTCAGAAGGATCATGTGACACTAAAGACTGAAGTAATGAATGCTGAACATTCAGATTTGCCATCACAGAAATAAATTACATTTTAAAATATATTAAAATAGAAAAGACTTGTTTTAAATATTGTATTATTTTTATTGTAATATTACTGTTTTTACTTTAAAAATCAGCACTGGCATGCATAAAAGACTTCAAATATATATGTGACCTTGGGCAACAAAACCAGTCATAATGGTCAATTTTTTAAAATTAATATTTATACATCACCTCAAAGCTGAATAGATAAGCTTTCCCATTGATGTATGGTTTGTTAGGATAGGACAAGATTTGATACAACTATTTGAAAATATGGAATCTGAGAGTACAAAAAAAATCTAAATATTGAGAAAATTGCCTTTAAAATTGGAACATGATCTTTACTTAATATCCTAATGATTTTTGGCATAAAAGAAGTGAGATATATATGCATGTATACACACACACACATATATATACATACATAGTATTATAGTTTTTTTTAACAGAAAAAATACCTTTACTTTAATTAAATAAAAATCCAAATTATGTATTAATATATATATTGTATCTGAATATAAATGTGTTAAATATAAATCTATACAAATATAAATGTTTTAACACATTGTATAGATATTAATAATAATAAAAAAAATAGTCATTCAAATCTTCTGTTTAGATAGTTTTGAGCAGATTAATGCTGACCTTGGCTTGTGGGCTGGGGCCATATGGAGTGAAATTATACTGCCACTCTGGCAGCCCCAGATGAGTGATCATAAGCCGGTAGTAGGCAGTGAAGGAGGCGGTGAGATAGTGCCAGAAAAGTGATCGGTCCAAGAACCACACCTCACACTGCTGGGCCATTACACCTACAAAGAATAGGCCAACAGACACAGGGCCAAATGGTAGATTAAAATGATACAAAACCTTTTTGTATGCTATCTCTTTATATATTTCTGGATTAATTGTGGGATGCATAATCACCTGATGTGCAATTCTTGTAAACAAGGCAAACCTTGCCATTACCATTGCAGGGGTCCAGCTCAAAGATTCGGCTACGAGAATCAAAATGAGGTTTTTCAGGGCTATCCAATTCTAAAAACAAAAAAAACTCTTAAGTACACATTTTAAAAATCAGATGTATAATTCATGCAAATTTTACTAAACAAAAAAGCATCTAAAGAAATTACGCTATACCAGCAAAATGCCTAAAGATGTAAGAAAACCTCACCCTTTAAGTCATCATCGAAGTCAAGATCAGCTAAAGTAGGTGCACTGGGGAGAGAATATAGATTTGACTGAATCAGGGGGCGTAACTGAGCAACATTGTTGATCATCATGCAACCCACTGGAACCACTTCATCTGTAAGACACAAAGCATATACATTTCCTCAAACAAAAGCATGCATTAGAGCTTTTTTTCTAAGCTCAACTACAAAATGGAATTCGAAAAATTATGTGCAGGAAAACACTGATGAGTTTTGAAAAAGTATTTGAAATAGGGATAGATTTAAGGGATTTTTTTTCACAGTTGATCCAAACTATAATGGGTTTAAGAGATTAATGCATGTTTCAGGGTGCTCACTTTCCAGCTTGGTGTTCCAGGCAAGCATGAAGCCATCTGTTGTGAGATAGAAATCTCTTAGATCTTCCTGCAAAGTGCAGTTGTTTTTCTGGCAAACACAGGAAAAACACACTTGATGTAAACATACTCACATCGAAGCTTTGTTTTGAGAATATTCTCTGGTAAACTGAAATTTCAAATTCCTCCATACCTGCTCCCAGGAGAGAAGGCATCGCTTTTCTGCAGGGGGTTTCTCTACAAATCGTACATCCAGCACACCTGGGAGGTTCTCTATCAAACACATGAATGCAATGCACATACATGCATAAGCAAACACATTTAATCAATCATTAAACAAGAAATTAATCTCAATTTGGGCATTGATAATTGACCTGGTTTGCATTAGTGCTTAGACAGCAGCAACCTTAATAAAGTAAAACAAACATATTAATCCAACCTAAGCTGCTTTGGTGATCTTAGATGGTCATCAACTGGCCTCCTGACCACCTAAAACCAAAACAACCCGGGAGGCCATGCAGCCTATTGTACGAGGCGGTCTATAATTATTTATATTAACACTGTCCACTCACCCAAAACCCGAATAATACCGAGGGTGAGTCTGTCTACAAACCCCTTGCATGTCTTGTCATCTTTTACCTCCTCCATTCCAAAATAACACAAATCCCTCTATCCCATCTCATTCGCTTGCTGCACTGTCTCGCCGACGGATGCTGAGGTTACCAAGCACGCAGAACCAAAACACTGAGGTTCTCCGCTTCTATTGGCTGAGAAAATGACAGATGAGTGATTTGACCAATAGTATCCTAGACAGGCGGGTGCGGCAAGTGAATGTTATCCAATCACACTCACCAGTGATAAAAAAGAGGAGGAGCTCCTGCGCGTAATCTGGAAGTGGCGGTTGTTTCAGTATGGCGTCTGTTGCTGAGGGCGCAAATGGCAATGGATTTTACTGGATTCATGACAGTATCCTTACATTTTTTTCGTGTTTTTGTTCAACGAGTCTGTTTAAATCAGTTCATAAAGGTCAACCGTGGACCGTGGTCTTTGTTTATGAGAGAAGGGAGGCTAATAGCTTATTAGCGGATTTTCATTGTCAGCTTAACCGAACTCTAGTTTTAGTACATAAAGCTGCAGTTGTCGTGACAATACATTTACTGTATTGAATTTCATTTATTTTTATTAGAAAGAAACGTAGTGCAGTGAATTGTAACCGTTTTCAATGTGCAAGTGTACTTTTCTGAAATGTACTACAATGCACTGCTTCAGCACTACAGTAAAATGCGTACGTTACATATACATTACAGCAGTATCACATAAGCTTAACTAATTTCACCACGTATATTGGAGTAATGCTGGATTAATGTTGCAGTCTTATTCTCTTCAATATTTCTAGACCGTTAGCTGATAGACTTGTGTTTATGTTAGGCATGTTGTTTGTTGTGTTTTCTTTAACTTGCATAGAATCAGATGAAGAGCAGCCCATGGTTTTTTTTACAGGTGAGACTTGGATTCATGTCATTTCTAATGTTTTAGACTGATGCTGTCAAATACTAAAATATCACGACTTGTTCATCATTCAGACAACTCATGTTTGACATTTGAAAACTGTCACTCCCATCCTCTCTTAGGGATGAGCAAGAATGCCGGTCTGAAGGTTGGGTCTACAAATAATACAGAGGGAAAGATAAAAAGAAAAGCTAGCAGCATGGATAAAAGTAGGCAAAAAACAGGATTGCATTCAGAGATGATGGTGGGTAAAGCTTCAGATCAGAAGCTGCCTTCTGTTGTAGCCAAATCCAAAATCACTACACCTGCACCAGAACCGGACATGCCTTCTCTCACTTTAGCTCAGGTGAGCACTGAAAAACGAATATTTACAGTGTATGTGAGGTGAAGTGCCTCAGTTGTCTGCAGGGATGCAAGCTTGTCACCATTTGCCAATTATCATTGTTTTGAAGTAAAAACAACAGTGTGAGTGTGGCATGACACAGCTGAAGTAGAGACTGTATATACTCATGCTAAAATCAAATGAAAATCCACATTTTAAAACCCTCATGAGTTTGCCTCCTTGTGTCTGTAATTAATTCAAATCTAATCATTTAACATGCATTGCAATCAATAGTTTATTCTGTACTATTGCTAATTTCCACTTGTTAAATAATACTATTATCAAAACTATGAAACTATGATGCCAAATGGTGGTATGAAAATGATGTAGTGATCAAAATATGTTTAATAAATTCAGAAATATTTGACCTATAATTTAATGTAAGTTGGACACTTTTTGACTGATTTTTCTTCAATGTCCACTCCTGCATCCACTTAAAAATAGCAAATTAAAAAAATTAGGAATTCATATTATATTTGCTATGTTTGTCTATATTTTTTAATCTGTCAGGCCTTTAGATCAGAAGTTTTTTGAACTCACTAGAAACATGCAAGTGTGTCTGAATTATTGACTTACTTTAGATTTTAGGCATTTTGTGCATAAATCTTTGGGTGCCCCTGAAACCAGCTTAATAATTCGGGGCTTCAGTAAGGCAGATCGGTCAACTAGTAAATTTAGACAATGTGTTGTTTTGCATATACTCTGTATGTTAATATTTGCATATAGAATTTTGTCTTTATCGAACATCGCCTTGCATGAACTGATAGCAGTCGTAAATTCACATGGTTATTTTTAGGAGGTACTAAGAATCTAACCAGTTTTGTTCATTTGATTTGTACATAAATTCTTCAGAAATTTGTGTTCTATAGATGTGTGGAAATAAAATTTAAAAGTGTCTGTTCTGCACTGTAGCCTCTCTTCAGCGCTGCTCAAGCCAAAAGTAAGCCATCATTGAAGGATCTCTGCCCAGAGGACAAGCGTCGGATTGCCAATCTCATCCAGGAGCTGGCCAGGTAAAGCCCTCTCATTATAGTGATCTGATACTTTTTCGACTGAATGAATGATTACAGTAGCCCTCAAGCCAATGTGATTTTCTGTGCATAGTGATATAGCTGTGTATCCTATCTGTTTTGCTTGTGTTTCTTTTCAGAGTTAGTGAAGAAAAAGAGGAGTCTGTACAGAAACTCAGGGATGAACAGGAGACATTTGAGAAAAAAATCCAACAGCTAGAGCAACAAAACCAACTTATCATACAAGAGAGAGAAAGTATCCTTTTACAACAAGTAGGGAAGCGGTAAGAATGTTCTGGCCGAGTTTAAATTTTAGGCTTTGCTTTCGAGTAAATTAAATGCTGTCATCAATCGTGCCAAATTAACACTGATTACATTTTTATGGCAAACAATTTATAAATGTGGGAAATTTTCAGCAATTTTTTTTTTGCTGTTAATTTTAGTAATTATCTATATATTAAACATATGTTAGCTTTTATCCTTCCTGGTTGTGATAATTCAGAATCATGCACATTTGTGGTTATGTGAGTATTTCAAATTATTTGATTAATACACTACTGTTCAAAAGTCCTCTTGTGCTCACCATGGCTACATTTATTTGATTTAACATACAGTAGAACTGTAATATTGTGAAACATTATTAGAATTTAAATAGCTGTTTTCTATTTTAATATTTTTAAATGTATTAATTTGATAGCAAAGCTGAATTTTCAGCAGCCATTACTCCAATCACATGATCTTTCAGAAATCATTCTAATAAGCTGATTGCTTGAGAAGCATCTTTTATTATTTTTTAATGTTTAAATTAAGAATAGCATTTATCTGAAAAAGAAATCATTTGTAACTTTATAAATGTCTTTGCTGTCACCTTTGATCAATTCAATGCGTCCTCACTGGATAGAAGTATTAATTTCTTGAAAAAATCTTACTGATACTTTTGAATGGTAGTGTAATTCACAATGTGTTGACTCCTATAAGTCTGAGGAAGGCGAAGGACTGCTTTGTAAATTAACTGACAGGGGGCAGTGTTGTCTAAGCATTGGATCTGTGTTCAGCCTGGTCGTGACTGCTGTAGGGGCAATATAACCACAGGATGTCATTGAGACGATTTTTGAATTACATTTGAAGGGGTGAACATTCACTTTCTTTGGCATTGTGTGTCACATTGGACGACACTAATATTGAATCTTTTCATTGAAGATGAAATAGGCTTTGTTTGCAGCAATGATTGTGTGAAATGTAACAGACAAATGAACAAAGAGCATTCACACTGTGTTACGTTTAATATTTACTATTTTAGATGCCAGTTTTTGAGCTCAGGGATCAGACCCGTCCTTGGTTTGGGTTGAACTGCTTTTAATTTTCATTTGAAATTGAAAGAGCTGGCACCAATCACATGACCACTGGGAACGGCGTGGGTTTCTTCTCGTGCCAACCTGTCATCCGGCTGGCACATCACAAACTTCGCACAGTTTGGATGCTCCCTTTTTTTCCTTGCGGTTCTGCCAGCTTTGGTGATCTTGCTCTGGTCAAAAGACATGGCGAACCATCAGTTTCGCCCAACAGTGTGAAATATGAAGAGCAATCGCAGGCTGCTAAATTGCAGATTTGGCAGGCGAGCTCAGAAATTAGGCGAGCTCAACTCAATTAAATGCACTTTGGCTCCACGGCCTGGCATTTCTACTAAAATTCAAAACTCCATTAAAAAGAGATTGTAGTGCAAGACAAACTCTGTGAAAGCCCCCTGCAGAGACAGGATGGTCTCTAAAGGTATCAGACAGATGCTGGGCCAAGGAGCTGTTCTTAAAGGTTAAGGGGGACACAAAAAGACAAACTGAGTTATGAGGGTCTGTGTAGAATAGTTGCTCACATCGTCTCCATCTCATCTGCCAGGATTGCGATTATCAAGAGGAAATATCTCCGTAGGAGGGGGGAAAAAATTATAAGTTACATTCTGTGCATAGGAAGAATTTGAAGCTTGTGTACGGAATGAAATTAGAATTTTCTCAAGCCTGTCTTTGGCATTCTACACCACGTCTCTGAGCGGTAGATTCTGTTACAGAGAAGCTCGCAATCTTTGTTCTTCACAAGGAATTTACATCAAGACGCATGGAAGACACAAAGGAGAAGTTGAATGCATTCATCAATATCATTAATCTTATTGAAGTTTGCATGGTCGCTTTTCCGAATGCCACGGATGGATCAGAGGAGCACAAGTCCTTTTGTAATAGTTTGTTTGACAAGTTCCGGATCCGTGCATCCTTGCGGGATGAGCTTAGGTGGGGTTTAGACCCTCACAGAAATGCCACTTAATCACAAACCCACTGCTCGCATATTGTTTATGACCAATTAGTTTTGTAGACACACTAATAATTGGAAGTAATAAACCACATGCTCACAGCAAATGAAGTCTCACAATATATAAATAATCAAATCATCAGTGGCTTGGTGAGTCATTTTGGCTGTTATTTAAGCGTGCGGTCGTGTGAACTGTCCTCCTATCGATTTACATCTCAACCTACACACGCAGACCATCCGGCTAAGAGGGCCCGTAAAATATTCTCCTCGGTGCAATTTTGTTCTACCTCGAGGTGGATTTCATTATTTTATTTCTGCGCCGGTTGACAGGGGAGTGAATCATGTTGACAGCGGCTGTCTGAAATATCGAATGCAAACTCTGATTTTGTGTATTTTTGGACGGGGGGTGGAGACGCACCATGCCTGCAGCTTTCTTTTCTCCTGATGTAGGCCCTCGGAATGAGCTCTGATTGGCCGGCAGCCAACAGAGGTGCCTGCGCTGCGGGAAGCGGGAGAGAATCTTATCAGTCCCGCTCCAGTTGCTCCAGATTACCAGGCGCTGAGCGTTCCCGCACGCCCTTCTGTTAATGTATTAATATGTGTGTTTACGCCCAACCTGTCTATCGGAGTATCAGAAGCCTCTCGTCAGCTGCGAGGTAGATGCCTGCGTGCGATGCACTCTGTCTACGAGACGGGCTCTCTGTTCTCATTACAAATGAGAGGCCTATTTATGGTAAGAATCCTTGTTGGACAGTTACTCATTTCATACCTGCTATTACACAGTGGTTTGACATCCAGCTGTCATGAAGGACAGTGTTTGTTGGCAGCTCAGGATTTGATATCCCCTTGAATCATTTCATTTTAGACAGTCAGTGATCTTGAATGAGCTACAATAATAAACCAGTTGAATTTTGCTTAGATATTTCCACCTATGGTACATCCTTAACAGTCAGTCTTAAGTCAAAGTTGTTGAACTTACTTTTTGTGATCTGAAAATCTACATTTAAGCCCTGTTCACGCCAAGAAAGATAACTATAAAGATAACAATATTTGCGCCCACACCAGCAAACTATATCGTCTGTTTATTCTAAGCGCATGCTCATCTGCCGCTTTAAATTGTTGAGCTTGTTACAGCAGGATGGATTCTGATTGGCTGTCAATGTTTGTATTGTTCATCAGCTGGAAAAAAACTGTCCTCGAAGTGATACCAACAGTATCATTTCTCTGTGCCTTTATCTTTGTAGCTGTGGTGTGGACTCTGCTGTTCTTTAATATTGAGAACGATTTTTAGAACTATATCTTTATCGTTGTCTTTATAATTATAGTTCTTGGTGTGAACAGGCCTTTACATTTAGTAATTCCGCAGATGCTTCTATCCAGAGCAACTTACAAATGAGGACAATAGAAGCAATCAAACCAACAAAAGAGCAATGATATGTAAGTGCTGTGACAAGTCCTGGTTAGTCTAATGCAGTACACATTGCAATTTTTTTTTTTTTTTTGTAAATATTAAGTAAAAAGAAAACAGTAGATAAAATAGAAAAAGAACAGAGGAAGTTAGTGTTTGAGGGTCATTTTTTTGTAAAATAAATAAAGAATATAAGTAGATAGAATAAGAACAGAGAACACTACCGCATAGAGGGTCATTTTTTAAATAAATAAAAAGAAAAGTAGGTAGAATAGAAATAGAATAAAAAGTGCTAGTGTTAGATATATAGAGTTTTATTTATATATTTCTAAAAGAAAACAAGTAGATTGAATAGAAATAGTATAGAGAGTGTTAGTTTTAGAGGGTCAAGTTTTTTTTATAATAAATAAAAAAACAAGTAGTTAGAATAGAAGTAAAATAGAGAGTGCTAATGTTAGCGGGTCAAGTGTAGTTGGAAGAGATGTGTCTTTAGTCATTTCTTGAAGATGGCTAAAGACTTAGTTGCTTGGATTGAGTTGGGCAGGTCATTCCACGCCAGCAGGGAACAGTTAAGGTAAAAGTCTGTGAAAGTGTTTTTGTGCCTCTAAAATGCACCATTCATTTGTAGAATGCAAGCATATGGAGGGCACATAAGTCTAAAGTAGTGAATTCAGGTAAAGGGGTGCAGAGCCAGTGGTTGTTTTGTAGGCAAACATCAGTGCCTTGATTTTTATGCAAGCAGCTATTGGTAACCAGTGCAAATTGATGAACAGAACAATGACCTGACCTTACGTGGGTTGAGTAAGTACCATTTAAAAGTTTGGGGTTCTAAGATCTTTGTTTTTGAACTGTTTTTTTTATACAGTTTTTAGTATTTATAATGTTTTGAGCCAGGAATCAACTTTATTCTGCTTCAATAACCAATATTAGGGTAAAAAAAAGCAGATGGAATTTACAAATTTGATATAGGCCTTTATATGGCATTTCTAATTACCATATGAAACTTGTAATTGGGGGATATTAGAACCACTCACTCTCTTGGCTCTTAACTTATGTTTTTATAGTCGGATGTTTAATACTTCAGTAATTTGAAACTGAACATTAACACAGAGTTAGTCATTCGTAGTAAATTGTATGGCTAATTGTAATTACAGACTTGCTTCTCATTAAAAATTGACAGCATTGAATCAGTGGTATCAGTCAATAATTTTTTTTAATAATACAAATTCACATGTATGTGTGAAAACTGAGTGTAGTATGTAATTTAGCAAAATGTTACCAATTTAAGATGCAAGCTAACATGCAACAAAACAAACTGAAGGGTTTGCATCATATTGCTTGGAAACTGTAAGGAGATTATTATACAAAAACGATATTACTTAAATTATTTATTGGACATTATTTGCCCTGGTTATTTCTTAAACCAAGAAGCCACTGTGATTATACCACTTCATATTGACACCCTGCTTCTTCCATGGTAAAAATCACTAGCGCATGGCCTCTTGTGGGTTAATTTTGTATTTGTGAAGTTCCATTTTCTTTGTGCAGTATTCTGGAGATATTAATACTAGCCTTTGTTTTAAGGTAAGATTTACCACGCTTATCTTATGGGTATTGGATTGAGAGGCTGTTGAGCAGAGGCTGGATTTAGTGCATATTGACATTGTAATAACGGAGATATGAGGACTATAAATAATCTCTATAACGTTCTAACTTTCAGTCGGTTTGATCTGTGTTACCTTTCTTGAGTTCCTGGGCCTTGAGGTATTATGATGATCGCTGAGCGGTTGTGCTCTACAGCCAGGCTGCTTATTAAGAAGAAAGAGCAAAAAAAAAAAAAGTCTCTTTCCATTATTGCTTTCCATGTTGGAAAATTAGATCTACCGAATGGATTTCTGCAGAGCGTGTGAGAGTAAGCGAGCGTACGTCACACTGTCATTAGTCGGCGCAGTCGCCGTGGCTGTGGTTCTGCTCCAGATCAGTTGAGTTCTGCCCAATGCTGCATGTGTGCCAGCTCTCTCTGTCTCACAGCCTGGCATCCTGCCCACCCCAGCCCAGCCAGACCCAGATGGAGGAGTGTGTGAAGCCCTTGCCCCGAAGAAACACTTCTATCTCTTCTCAGCAGTGCTGCTGTCTCTTCTTGCTTTCTTCTCTGTCTGTGCACTTTTTCAGAAAGTCACAAACATGACTCCAGGTATTGGCGACTAGGATTCAGCCAGAGAGACTCAAATGTCAGGAGCCAGAGAAGTCCAAGCGGTCTCCTCCTCTTTTTTGATATAAGGACAGTGGGCAACCGAGCTCTCAGTGGAAGAAATTTTTAATGCCAGGTCTTTTTGTAGGTTTTTCTGTTATACGCTTACTTATTCAATTGAAATTTTTATTTTAGGATGTTTAGATTGTACCTGGCCAGTTGTATTTGGTTTTATTTTGTCTTGGTTTTCAAAGTTTTGTGATACCAATTCTGATTTTTCTACATTTTCTGAAAAAAGTTCAGATGATAAATGTATTGCATACAAACAAATTTGCCTGACCCCCCAAAAACACCCCCGATCCAAAAAAACAAAAACAAACTGTTGGTACTTTTTGTCAATTATATATTTAATTTTAACTGCTTTTTTTCTCACCAAACTGAATGATAACAATTCTGATGTTGTTTTAGGCGTTCTCTGAGAAAAGTTATAAATGAAGTGTCTAAACAAATTTGCCTAGCCATCTGAATAACACCACATCTTAGGGAAACCACCAGCTTTCTCAGAATTATAACATGCGGTTTTAAGTACTGTACAAATGACCTTTTATATTTTTATAAGTCACCTAATATATTTTTAGTCACCCAGTTTGTTTAATCACTCACGGTTGACTCACAGACCACTCTGTGTTTTTATTTTATTTTAACATTTTATTTTATTTATCTTTTAAAGCCTCCAGTCAACTCTCAGACCACAGAAATCCTTCAACCACTGATATAGTCCAAGAAAGCATCTTGAAATATTATTGGTTTTGCATCTGAAGCTTGATAACATCGGCTTTGGGAATTTCAAAAAACATTTGAGTATTTAACTCGACATAAAGCTTGCTTTTACTGTTACTGGTTACCTTTGGGGCACAACTCTGAGGGAGGTTCTTTCATTTTGTACCTTCTGTATAAAGGCTCCTGCCTACTCAGCATTAGGTTGGCAACACTACAGTGGGGGAAATGTCATCTAATTCATCCTGGGAGGGGAGAGAGTTTTAGTCTAAGTGGGAAAAGCAGCAGAGTTATTCAGTGTGTGTTGACCCTTGACCCGCGACAGGCCTGCAGCAGCAGTACCGAGAGTGTCAGGAGCTGCTGGGACTCTATCAGCAATACCTCTCCCAACAGCAAGAGAAACTCAACAAGTCTATCACCCTGCTCAATCAGTCCTGCTCCCACAACAAGGTGAGTACTAAAAGAGAATGTGCCCGTGTGTGGGAGAGAGCGATAGAGAAAAGCCAGAAATGGCTCAGACTGAACATGTGCGTGCACTGAATTTGTATCCTCTATGCTATGTTAAAATTTTGGCTGATCAGTCATGGCTTTGTATAACCATAACAGGCAGAGTTTAGTTTGTTTGCCCCCCTAACTTAATATCCTGGCGGACCAACCAGTTTATCAGGTGACCGGTGATATTTGTTTGTTTTGAGATTTGAGTATTTGGTGAAATTAACTGTATCTGTATATAACTTAATTAACATATATAAATACATACACACATAGACTGTAGATATGTATATATGTACTATTGATCTTGAACATATATAATGGTAACTCACTGCAGGCTGTTACAAGTTTACCAGTAATTGCCTAAATTAGATTACGCTATGTCATTTTCCCAGCTACAGGTTTTTATTTTTATTTTTTGTATTTGTATTTTGTATCTGTCTTTCACATGGTCAAAGAGAGAGATGAGACCACCAAGGTTGCCTGAAACATGAAATGGCGTTCATAGCTCGTTTTATATATGACATTTTGAATTGAAAGAGAATATTTGAAAAAGAAAAATGAATGCTGCAGGTTAATTTTATTTATCTGAAGTTTGGACATTGGCTGAATTCATTCCTCAGGCAGAATTGTTTTTTAAAATACATATATCTTTACACATATACTGGAACCTTTTTTGCCACTGAATTATTCATATCAATTCTCAGTTTTCCTGAAGAAAAATACATAATGAAATTTATAATGAAATTAAAAGTGCCTGGCCTGAATCTGAATAAAAAGTACTCCAAATCTGGGGGAAACCACCAATTGTCTAGCAATATAGAACTACTCTTATTTTAATACCCTATTCAAAGTTATGCTTTATTTACTTTATTTGTTTTTTGTTTATTAATCAGCCAATCAACCTGCAGACTCATAACCACGCACAGATCTGGCATGCAAATTTTCATGCCAGCCAGTGACCTAGCATAAATATCCACCTCCTTTTATTCTTAAAAACTATTATAGATCTCTGGATTATTCATAATAATGGTTCGTTGCTCACAGCAGGCGATTTGAAGTCCAACAGTAATTGCCTTAAAATGTGTTGAAGGTGAATTTGTTACAAAAGCGCTGTTTTGATGGCTCTAGCGGTGGTGCTTTTAAAGGGGATGGATTTAGAGAAGCAGCCTCTCAGAGAGGGGTTTTGGCATGCTGACACTTTAGCATCTA
>JAUZSZ010000137.1:235054-245717 GCA_034780575.1 Labeobarbus marequensis
GTCCTTTTCACAGTAAATATTCATAGTAAAAGTATTGGTCTTTTTTTAACTTTCCACAGACTCCCTAGAACTCCCTTTGCAAGAAACCATTTCTGAATCAAACAGGATTTTTAATGAGAAAAAATTAGGATGGGACTAAAGGAGAACAGATCCAGGTGGTTGGAGAGGAGAGGCTGAAATAGAGAGGGGCCTAATTGTTGACAGCAATCACCATACAAAAAGTAAAAACTCTCTCTTACGCCTCTTACCCTGTGGAAAACGGACGGTCCAGTAAACATTCAGGCACTGTTGTTCCAAGCGAGACCCTCGCTGACACTTGCATTCTTGCAGGTTCTGATAGTGCATGAGGTTGTTCTGGGCGTCGACGCAGGCCTGCCGTCCCTCCATACTGAGGGGAGCCACCACCTCCTCATCCATGCAGTACTCCAGGTGCCGGAACTGGCGCTTACAATCCGGGTCCACCATACATTCATTTACAGCCTCTATGCAGTCCACAGTCCCGGGGAACACCGGCACCACAGAGGGAACAGCCCCTGGAGGATTGTGAGCTAAGTTAATTTTAAAATCAATAAACAAAGTATTTATTAACAATGTGTTTCGCCAGTGAGCTAATTGATTTAGCAGACAGTTTTTGGCTTCAAAGACAGGCATTTGGACACAGTTGTGGGTAGGCCCAGATGGAATCACACATTTTTTTCTTTTCATACATGCCTTTTTCTACATGAAATTTTAGTAGAAAATTCAGCAGTGGAATGCATTTAAACATCATAAAAAGTCTTAAAAAGAACTGAGAGCAACTACAACATTACGAAATGAATAGAGAATTCCCATATTCCCAATCAGTTCCTAAATTCGAATTGAATTGGAGATACATTAGCAAACAAGATGCAGAATTGCAGTCCAAATTTGTATGTGAGGAAGTAGAATTTAAATGAATTGAAATTCAAAGATGTTTCAATTTAATTTTTAAGTAGAAAAGCAAAGTTTGTCTTGAATGTTAGATAGATAGATAGATAGATGGATAGATGGATAGATGGATAGATAGATAGATAGATAGATAGATAGATAGATAGATAGATAAAGGCATAAGACATTTTTTAATGTTAATGCATTAAAAATTCCATTCCTAAAATGCATCTGAAATTCTAAAATTCATTTTTAGAAAAAAAGAAAGAAATTAAAATTCTAAAATGTGCCTTCTTCAAAAGTTGTGCATTCAGATGAATTGATCTTTATTTGTTACTTTAATAATAACACAAAAGCAACAAATAAAGATAAATCACAAATATTGCATTATATTACAACAGATGTTTTACAAGTAACATTCTTTTTGGAGGCTATTAAAAATGTTCAGTGGACTTGTGAAATGTCTATTTTATCCATTTAGATGAAAAGAGTTTTCTCCAAGTATTACAGATGTCTCTGGACTCGATCTAAATCCTGCAAGAATAAATAAAACAGCTCTTTTTTAGCACCGCCCTGGTGGACTCCACTGGCCAGGCATCTTGAAAGAAGAAGGATAGGGCAGTAGATTCACTTGAGACTATGATTTAAAATCTCTGCTAATAAGCTTTGCCATGCTGGGAATGGGCTGGTGGGGTGAGGAAAGGGTGATCTCTTGGGCCATTAAATTGCAAATGAGTGATGATGTGCTAGAGAGGCTCCCCCCAGATCACCACCCACTGCTGGAGACATAAGGGCCCTCTCATACACCTCAGCCAACACCAGACCCAGCTGGGTCCACTGAATGCACAGCCAAAAGCTGCGCAGGGTGTCTAGTCTCCCTACACTTCCTCTTTCCAGTCTATGCTTCAAGCTGAAAGTTATTACCCTGAATGTCATACAAACTCATACTGTATATTTAAAATAAATCCACGTCCCCAAAACAAACAGGGTTTTTAATTAATCAGGCTGGCCTGTGAGAATACAACAACAAATGCACACATTCAGAACCACACTGTCAGATTCGCACGGGTTCAGGTGGGTTCATTTTTAGCTCCGGACCGACTGCGACCCTGAATTAGAAGGTCGTTCTCTGTCCGAGGCCATGATGGCCACAAAATAGTGCTTAAATCTTTAAAAATGCCACCTATAAATTACTGCAAAGGACAGCGGGGTCAAAGCTTGGCGTGGAAACCGGCCAAGAGCCATCAATCTGCGGTAAGGGTGACATCTGTCTCAGGGACTCCCCTGTTCTCTCTTTCTCCCTGCTCGCTTTCTCTTTTATCCAGCCACCCTTTCTCACCATCCGTCTTTATTGTGCTCTCTTGTGCTTTCTTGCAAATGAAGGTCCCCCCACTAAACCCAAACATATTAAAATTCATGAGCAAATGTTATGTCGCAGGTATTTCAACGCAGGGGCTTCTAAAGCACCCAGACTTTTTGTGGCATCACCTTCAGTGCAGGTTTAATGCCCATTTTGGGCATGAAATACAGATTTTCTGCTTCTGAAAGTAGGCTCTGCACATTTTAAACCACCATGGAGACTTTCACAGCATGGTTGAAATCAAACCTGCAACTTCCATCCTGAAGATCCTTACGTTTAGTCCCAGCAGCATTCGTCTGACCTCCCCTACCTCTAAAAAAACAAGAAACCCATAACTTATTCATATATTCACCTAATTGCTCCAGATTTCACCTCCATTTGAAAAGCAAACTGCATGCAGTATTAATTCGTGGGATGAAATAATTTTTTTTTTTATTACAACCACTCTGATGGCAGCAGATGAGAACGTTTGAACTGGCCCTGAACTCTATAACACTGAATTTTGTAGTTCCTGATAGACTGAAAAAACAACTTTTTTATTTGGTTTTAGCCATTTTAACCTTAAGATAATGGCTGGCTGCCCATAAATCTTTCAGGTACCATAGCTTTAAGTATGGCTGGGTGATAAGTGATATAGTGATAAAATGTATGTCTAATGATAAGGTCTGGATATTTTTCCTCAAAATGGATTAATATAACAGTCAATCACATTGAAACTCAAAGGTCTTCACTACAGCCTGACAAAATAAAAGTTTCATTTAACTGTATAAGAAATTATGGTAACACTTTATTTTAGGGTTTCGTAACTAGTTGCTTATTAGCATGCATATTACTATAATATTAGCCATTTATTAGCAGTAATTAAGCACATATTAATGCCTTATTCTACATGACCTTATTCTACATCCCAAATCCTACCCAATACCTAAACTTAACAACTACCTTAATAACTATCAATAAGCAGCAAATTAGGAATTTATTGAGGGAAATGTTGTAGTTAATAGTGAATAAGTGTTCCCTATTCTAAAGTGTTACCGAAATTATGACAGAAATGTACCTCTATTGTCCACTAAAATGTACTTCTCAATATAACAATAATAATCTTATTTTTAAGGAAAATAATACAACAAAGACATCCTTTCATCCATGTTTTAATTTATACAGTTCTATTTTGCAGCATATTATTTGACAAATTAATTACTTTGTTGCAAATTAATTGTTATATTTTCAATAGATTACATTTTAAAAGGTTTATTTAATTGTTACAGTTGTATTAATTAAGTTCATTAGACACCATTTCTGATGATAAATTTGTATTAAATTATAAATCGCAGAATACAGAATAAATAAAATGGAAAAACACACAATGTAGGGAAAAGTCAAATGAAAAAGTTAGCTTGCTCATTAGTGAACAAACATGTTTCCATTCATTCTCAAGGTTCAACAAACAGGCGAAAAGCATTTCCTTCCCCACTAACAATAAATATCCATTTCGTGTAATATAGACAAAAAAAAACAAAAAAAAAACTGTGATAATATTTCTGGCTGTATCACCCAGCCCTAGCAAAGTCTGTTAAAAAAAAAATGCACAGACAAAAAGGTTCAGTCCGGTTGGTCTTTAAATGTCTTAAGCCGAAAGCATTTCAGTCCAATAAATATCATGACATTAAAATCCTATTTACATGCAATAATACTGAGTGGGAAAATCACTAATGAGGATTTATTTGTTAACAATGCCTCAATAAAAAAAATCATAGTCCCCAATGAATAACAAATACACTGTTTCAGTAGAAGTCAAGCTAATTATAATCTCATAATGGTTTAATAGGGGGTTGTTCCAGAGTCATTAGGTGTTTTTCTTAGGGTACGTGAGCGTCGTCAGATCATTTCTGTATCAAACAACGCTGTGACTCTATAACCCCAAGAAGACTAGAAATACACAGCTTACTTTAAATGCAACACATATACATTTACGCATGTACTGTGTATATGCCGCATGCATAAACATTGCAATCTCCGCACGCTGGAGTCAACCGGTATCATATCACCATCTCGATCTGCTCTGACTGCAGACGAAGCGTATCCTCCACCCTCACGTATCCCACAATGCCCTCCTGCTTCTCTAGAAACGACTAGTTCCCCCACATCCTGTTTTATATCAAACCCTGCATGATAAATCTCAACACAGCTCAGCACAAGACGGTACATTAGCATAGGTACGAGAACACCTTGTGTCTGCACAGAAGCACTCTGTGGTAAGTTCTCCAAATAATAAAAAAATACAGGTTGTTCTGACATGTAGCTCACAAAACAGCAGTTCTTAATGCACTGTTGCTTCTGTCAAAAGACAAATTATGCTTAATATAGCTAATCTATTTGACTATTCAATATGTCATAAACAAATGTTGGTTCAGTCATGAATAATAAGATGAGAAAATAGAATAAATGCAAGCTGAAACCAAATACCAGGATGTTTTTAGTTACAACATATGCTTAAATAAATACACACGCAGGCTGTTATTTACATGGAAATGGTCGTTGAGTGTTGTATAAAGTAAAGAACCATTTCATGCCCGTAACTCTGCCACACTGTGTGCACTCATGCTATCACTGACCCATGGAATATTGTTTCATCTGTTCATCGCAGGATTTCATTTGAGTTTCTGTGCATGCACTGCAGGATACAGCAGTATTTAATTTTGTATGTTGGATGAGTCCATAAGTTTAACAGATGTTTATTTGTGTGGGAATGTGCTCAGGAGAACATCTCACAGCCAGGCCCACACATCTGAGAAAGAGATTTTCACAGGACTGGGACAAACATAATTTACAAATTAGAAAAAAATGAACAAAAACAATTTAAAATAAAATAAAATAACAAAATATATAAATAAATAAATACATTAATTAATTAACAAAAATATATATGAATAAATAAAATTGGCTATCTGTAAAGCTAAAATTGATTTTTATTAAAAAAGTGCCATTAACAAAAAGGAGTAGGACATATTGAAAATTACACGATTATGCTAGATATATATAGAGTTTGATTTGATTCCAGGCCTTCTTAAAGAAAATTATACCACTACACAAACACATCAAGCACTCAAGAAGAGATTTTTTAAATTTGTTTTTCCAAAGAAAAGAAAAAAAATCAAACATACACAAACCAAACAAAACCACACCAAAGAAAACCAAACAAAACAAAACAAAACACACACACAAACAAACCAAATCAAATCAAACCAAACAACCAAACCAAAACAAATCAAAAAACCAAACCAAAATAAACCAAATCAAATCAAACCAAAACAAAACAAAAAACAAAGACGTGCATGTGCATTCCTGCCCTTATATGTTCAGAATGTTTTGAGCTACAATTTACACTATCAGCTCCATTCATCACATTTCTGCATATCTTTCCTTAAAATCAATGATAAAATGCTTAAAAGGCTGTCTAAACCAGCTCACAGCCAAACAACAAACAGCTAGTCTGACAACCAGGTTTACTGTTGTTTTACATCTTCAGTGTAGCCCAATTTACAAACCACTATAAAAAGACAGAGGGATGATTAACAGTACACAGCCCCTTCATTGCTTTCCAAATAGTTTGCTATCTTTTTCCAAATAGTTTGCTTGTCTACACCAAAAAGTAATTAAAATGTTGCTTGCTTAAATCAGCCCATACAATGAAAATGATCTAAGCTATTACTTAGGCCTTTGTCTGCTTTTAGATCTCTACCTAACCATTCTCTGCACACTCTGCTAATTAATGGAGTTTGAATACAGCATCATTAGACTAACAAATAGGTAATGCTTCATATAATGAGAAAAAAAGAATTTAAAATGATGTAAAGGGCACAGACAAAAAGAGCCCGCTGGTGTATTTTTAACAAGATGGATGCTGCACAGATTCTCAGAACACATCAGGTACAATGAATTGAAAAAATCATTAAATGTTAAATTACAATGACAATGTGGTTGGTGTTACATTTATATTTTGCTCGCAGAGTAGAGAAGTGAAAACAGTTTCTGGAGGAGAAAATAAGCAATCATGGGTCTAAATAGGTTATTGCCTATAAATGCTATAATACCTGGAGAAAATTTCCATTCACCCTGCATGCTTCCCTCTTTGCTCATGGGCAAACACAGAATTTGAACCAACCACCAAATCATTCTAGAGCCAAAGGAAATCATGTCAGCTCTGATTAGCTACTGACTGTTCTGAGCTGTGACGTCAAATGCAGCAAACAAGAAAAAAAGCCCGTTTCATGCTTTTATGAGCCTATGTAATGAAATCTATGTAGTCTAGTTAAATATATAAATATGATATAATAAAAATGTAAAAAAGAATAGTCAAAAAATTGACTGTATTTTGGGCACAATGACACCTTTTCCTAGGTTTGCCTAGACAGCAGTGCACATATCACTCCTAAACCCTTTAAATATTTAACACACACACACACACACACACACCACAATAACACTTAGATGATGCAACTAGTTTGAAAACAGAAACTATTAATTTCACCAGAGTTGTTGTCAGAACACTGCAAGGCTTCAGAGCTTCTTAAATCAAAATTGTGATCCACAGCCAGGGTGAGATAAAACCAGCGTGCCGCAGAGGGGTGTGTGGCCTCGGGCTTTTCATCGGCGCAGTTTATATGAAATTACAGCTAAAGCTTATAAAACTTTTAAGGCTGAACCCATGCCTTGCTCTTCGAGTCCCGCTATTTAAATATATGAAAACACAACAAGGCCATTACGCCGGACATAAATCTTGCAGGATAAAATTTTAGGAAGCCTGCAAAAGCTGCGCAGCGTAGCATATTTGCATAGTTTTCAATTCAGAAACTAAATCGCCTCCGTCAAACGCCATTACTTCCAGTTTAAAAGTTCACACGGCCTAACGCAACACAGCTATCTGACAGAGAGTTATGGTAGATACAGATGAAATTCATGAGATGAGTGTTCTGGGATTAGCTGATGCACATAAACAAGTCTCTGTGCGGTCCGAACGTCTGGAAGAACTGAGATGAGTTTTAAAATGCCTCGAGGTGTGAGAAAATGGCTACATTTTGGCCCAATTCAGACAGCACAACAGGGTCACACTAGTTAATAAGGGCCACCGCAAGGTTAGGGCTGCCAGACAGGACCTCTATCCTGTAGAATTCCAAACCTGTGGCAAACACACGCAGCTTTTCCTGTTCCCTCTCTTTCATCGGCAAGTCATCGCTCACCTTGAGTAACTATCTTTTCTCTTGATGGCTGACCTCTGTGGCGATTGCCTCAAATAACCCTGGACAAAAACACCTCTGCCACCCTCCCGACTGTCTGCCTGAAAAATGGGCCTGCTCTCACGGATGCATATTTACATGCATGTTCAAGCAGCCACTGCTACTTGTATTCAGTGCAGACGTGCCGCATATTGAGAAGGCGACCTACGGACAAGTGGCGACCTCTGCGGTGACACATCGACTCGCTCATAAACAAAACAGTCGCATCGATCAATTGTTGTGGAAACTGTACTCAATGCGGGAGCTTGTTGCCGCTTTCTCGGCGGGGATGAGCGATCGGAGACTAGAGGCTTGAGAGGATTTGGGATGGGCCGAGGCTCAGAACATCTGCAGATCCGAATGAGCTAGAGAGGAAAAAAAGAGAAACTCTGTGTGTGCAGATGATGCAACAGCAATGCAATAGTGAGTCCAGGACGCGAGCTGAATTAACACCAAGCCGCAGGAGGAAAAACCCAGCGTTTCTCTTTCTCCGGCAAGGACATCCAATTGTCTTTTGGAAAAATCCTGCCCAGAGACTCAGGTTTACGTTTCCCAGAAACAGAATTTTCTTCCTCGTTAACACAGTCTCTCGATAACACATCACCCCAATGGAAAACATTCGCACTCGTACATTTTTCAAGGAGAGCTTGTTTGGACCCTCGAAACACAACTGTCTAGAAAATAAAAATCACATTGGCCGTGGATTTTTAAAGTTAAGAATCTTAATAAACTTAATCTTCCCCTCTCAAACACAGCTAACAGTGAGCTGCAGGTAAACAAGACAATGCTAACTGTCCCAACCACAGGCTCCGTGGGCTGAGAGAGACAGTCATTCGATGCATAGCGGCAATCTCCCCTACGCTAAAAGGCGTGCAAAGAGAAGACGTTACGGTCTGCAGCATGTTTCCTGTAGCTGCTGGTGACCGGTACAAATGGCCTCTATTAGCTGTGCTGAGTCACGCAGAGCAGCCAAATGAAAGTGCCGGAGGACTCAAGAACTCCCCCCAGCTCAGGCCTGCCCCAAGAACCCGCTTTTCTCCATCCAACTCTCTTTCACGGTCTACTTCTATTACTCAGTTTCAAACTGAAGCCCATTCCTGTGCTAAACACTTTTAGTCTGTTTTCATCCATCTTTTTGTTTTGTTTTTTCTCTTTCTACCACTCTTTTTCAATCCATAGCCAGTGTCCTAGCAGTTGCCTCTTTCTCACTTTCTCCCGAGAGACAGGAGTCTAAAGACTAGATAACCAATGTACAGAATCATTACTTTGGCTGCTCAGGCATGAGGATGAATGGAGCCCCCTCCACTCAGTGTCTCAGAGTCCACACGTAAAATGCATTGTGTGCTTTATTCAGTCATCGCTCCAGATGCGTATCCAGCATGGTGAAATCAAAAGTGTGCCCGCATGGCATGTCTGCATATCAAAAACAGAGTGCAATAGTAGACCACATGCATGAGAATAATGACTATCAAAAATAGACGGCGTGAATTCAGCAGCACAGTACGAAAACGCAGCGTCTCCTCCTACGTGCTTCTTTATAGCATCAAACGTGTTCCCTCACCACCTACACTCATCACAACTTCAAACGCTCACGCTTCTCAACGATGGTCGCTTCTGGTGTTTACTTGCATGATGTGGGATCATTTTCTAACGATTTTACAATCTGCTGAAAATAAGAGAAACTAAAACTGCACCGCCAGCAACTATAAAAGTATAGTTCAGTCAGAAATTAAAATTGAGTGATTATTTACTCACCTTCATGTCTTTCCATATCTGTATGGTTTCACAAAAGGGAAACAATGGCATCCAAACAACACTGAAGTTCATTGTATGGACATTTCTCTAAACATTTTCTCTTGAGTTCCACAGAAGATAGCAAGTTATACAGGTTTGAAACAAGAAGAAGGTGAGTAAATAATGACAGAATTTTCATTTTGTGTCTGGATGTGATCTCGACACACTATGCTGGCTCGCCAAACCGCCTCAGTCTGTCATGTCAACATCTAGCCAATCAGAAGCCACCTTTAGGCGACACCAATATTTGCACTGAAAATCTTGAAGTCCTGCCGTTTCCGTTATCCTAAGACCCCAACAGAGAGCTGCAGACCTGCTCTCAGGACCTCATCTCAGCGTGGAGTGTAATGGTAAATCTTGAACGATGTGTGTGGGAGGGCAAGTGAGTGAATAAATGGATGACAAAACCCCTTCTAGCCTGTGAATGGAAAGAGAAATCGCATGATTGGGAGAGGAGAGACGGCGGAGACATGCAGCAGGCTGAAGGAGGTGATAACGTGTGAAGAGAGGAAGTGGGTGGAGGAGGAGACGGATGAAGTGCCAAGATGGAGAACTTCCTATAATGATGAAAAACAAGACAATGCGATCATGTTAATGATCAAGGAGGGCAGACAACTGTAGGACGAGAATATTTATGGAGCTTTAACAAATAATAATTTGTTTGTGAGGCACTGTCAGAAAAAATGCTTTTAGGGGAAGCTTGGTAGCTTTTAGCATGTCACTGGTGCAATCACCATGAAATCAAAATTGACAATTCTTATTTTTTTTAAAAATTGCATATTGCAGTGTTTATTTTAAATGATTTATCTGTGCACACCATCATTTTAAATGAATGTCCCCTCACAATCTTACACTTGTTTCCCTTCACAACAACATGACTTCACTGATGACGTGTACATTGGCACGAAGATGAGACAACAATCCCTCCAATCCAGCAAACTGTCACTCTGATGTGAGATCACAGCAATTAGCAAACAATGATCAAATCAATTCTCACTGGACAAAAACAAGTCCTGCCCTACCTTTTTTCCCCCTCATTTCGAGAAGCTGTTATATTCAGATATACGTCAGGAGAGGGGAAAAAAGACGACTGCAAATTGTTTCATGCCAACTTTAAAGGAACAGTTCAACTGAAAATGAAAATTCTGTAATCATTTACTGACGCTCATGTCGTTCCAAATCTATATGACTTTCTTCTTCTGTGGAACTCAAAAGCTCTTTTGGGTCCTTCATTTCATATCTTCCTCTACGTTTGACAGAAGAACTACTTGCATGCAATTTTGCAGCAACATGCGGATAAATAAATGACAGAATTTTCATTTTAGGT
>JAUZSZ010000137.1:741814-753536 GCA_034780575.1 Labeobarbus marequensis
CAACACAAGGGCCTCTGGGTCTGCAGTATGCAACGCCACCTGCAAAACTTTGAGACTGGCTAAGTGCCACCAGACACTGTTGGTTCAAATGAAAAGCACAGTTAATGGACAATGTTTTCTCCTGAAGAAAAACCTAGAAGAGCTGAACTGCCCATGCAGAGGCTTTCTCTTTATGTTTTTGAGGGAGATGTACAGCACACTAATAAGGTCCAACAGTCTGGCCATCTTTTTAGTGGTCTCATTTTGTCAATAGTCACAAAAAAATTAATAAAGAGATTTGAACAAAAATAACCAAATATAAACGTTTTGAATCAGAATATTATATTTGAGAAGTAAAAAAGGTTGTTCTTGTAATCACACATTTATACTTGTCCCACAAAGCACTGTAAATGAAACCGCTAAATCAATTCAGAAATAATGGTAAAATATTAAATTATTCACTATAGTTGTTTGAAGATGTACAAATTGACTCAATGTCATTCACAATGCTTTATGGAAGTGTGCGTTCAGTTTTTCTTCTGTATTGTGACGTATATCTGAGTGTAACTGATTAGAGATTAACAAAAAATGTAGGGCATGGTCTTTGTTCAATGCATGTTTTTAAAAAATTTAAAATATACATGGATTATTTGTTTATAATAAGATTCATAATATGCATTTAAAATATAGACAAGGCCCATTCGTTTTCATGCCAACTTTAAAATTGACTAGTACGGCTGTAGCAATGCTGAAGAAATTGGAAAAAGTGAAAGAACAAAACTACTCCTAAAAATACACAAAATGCTATCAAAACTTTAGTAAAATATAATTGAAAATATCCAACATTATTCTGCTGTTCCGCTATATTCAGTACTGCTGATAATGGACATTTTCACTAGTAACAAGAGGCGTGTGATTCTCTGACAACAGAAACTTTAGTTCTTCCCTAAATGAAAGAAGTGAAAGATTTTGCAAAGTAGGTTGAGTAATTGTCATGCAGAGACATTGACTGAAGAAGAAACAGTGACTGACAACAAACAGGTATGAAGCAATCATTATCTCACAGCACTCAAGTAAACAAACTTTTACTGATTTGGAACATGTAAATAAACACAAATAAAAACTGGTTCTTCAGTCTTTGCTACCTTAATTTTTTCAACAGGACACTGACAGTACATACATGGACATGTAAATAGGTCAAAGTTGTATCACCACGTTGTATGATGAGTGAGCTTTTACTAAAATAGCCAAGCACTGGACACACGATTAAGATTGACTGACCTCTTAAAGAGGCTTGCATGCTTCTTATTTTAATAACTCAGGACAGATGAGACCTAATACACAGATATCACATGGGTCAAAGTGTAACATAGCCCTGAGACATGCGGTAGTCCCCACAATAACATTGTGATTGGTCTAAAACTGCTTAAATGGTCACATTACTATAGAATAACGACTAAGATAACCTCTTTACAAAACAGTTCAGTATTTTATCACAAAAGGAGACAAGACAAGACAGTGGTCGATATCAGGCAAAGGGGAGTCGACTGTAAAACACACGCAGCGTATTACCGAGGCTGACAAGAGGAATTCGCTATTTAAATGCCTAAACATGGATAGTTACGTGAAATAACGTACTTACCAGGTCGAGGACTGTTGGTTTGGTGTCTTGTTGACATGTTCTTCTCTTGTCTTGTTATGGGAGGAGTTTATGTGGCGCCTCGCTCTTCACACAAACTCTGCAATTCTGGGAAATTGAGTTTTATAGGCTACTCAGTGAAAGCGAAAGTGTGAATATGTGAATATAAATATAATTAAATAATTTTTCCATATTTTCATTTTTAAATAGCACATTTTAAGGAAATATATTTTAGCCATTTAAAAAAAAAAGTTTTTATAACTACTGTCATAGGCGATCTGAGGTAGCCTAGCCTAATGGTTTTGAATTCAGTAACTATTTTAACCAGTTATTAAAATTGTATTTGAAATATTTTAATTGGTGTGAGTCTGAAAAAAAGTTAACCATTTTAATGCAGTTGAGCTATTTTTAACGTATTTTATGAAAAAGCTTGAAGCTCAAGCTTGAATAGGCTATGTTGTACTTAGGCTACTATGGTTCCCATGGTAATGTTTGTAAGACAAAATAATAAACATTTAACAGGCACATCATAAACGTTGTTTATTTGTCATGTAATGCACATTTAGAACCAAAAATACATTATACAGTCAATAAAATGAAGCTGCACCCAAGCATATTTTACAAGGCAGGATCTCCAAACACATTACGTGGGCTACCTCAATAATACACTGTAAAATGACATTATTAAACTGACAATAAATAAAAAATAGACATAAAATGCCCAACACTGTGGCTTTTAGTAGTGCTTTGCTTCTGACACAAACTCTGGGTGGATGATGTAGTGTCCGACTTTATATGGCTTCACCACATGGAAACAGCTGTGTCCTTCACTGCAAACCAAAACATCTGGATTTAAAAGGGATACTCTCAGACATTCAGATGCATTAACAACAGAGCCATGTTTATGCTGAAACACACATTTAGCTTAGCAGAATGACATGATTACATTAAAAGCACTGAATCAAAACATCCAGTTATAATATGTTTGAAATCTGATCAATCTCTAGTGGCTGCTGTGAGTTAAAATTGGATTTGTAGGCCTATTTATTTATGTACTTGATTTGTGTATTTATGTATTTTAATTAGTTAGTTTTATTGTTATTTTGTTATATTGTTTTGTTTTATTTTATTATAACTTTTAAAGAGTTTTTTAATAAGAAATGCTTCTTTAGCAACAAATTAGAATATTAGAATGATTTCTAAAGGATCGTGACACTGGAGACTAATAGAAAATTCAGCATTATCATGGAATAAATAGATTTTTTAAATATAGTAAAATAGAAACAATTTATCTTAAGTTATAGTAATATTTTAAAATTTTACTGTTTTACTGCATGATCAAATAAATGCAGCCTTGGTGAGCAAAAGAGACTTTTTTATTTATTTAGTTAGTTAAGTTAGTTATATTATTGTTTTGATTTATTTGTTTGCTTGCTTTTTTTCCTCTCAAGATTTTGGAATAAAATACCTGCAATCAGTAGTGGACTTTGAGCGTGGTCTGTGATGATAGGTAACCTGGGGTTTGAAGGTTTTTAAAGATGGCATGATGTCCATCTGTTGGTTCCGAGATGATCTGATACGATCCGTGTCTGAATATTTCCTGAGTACAAAGAAGAAATTATCCTAAAAAGTATGGCAGATATGAACTTGAGGACAAAATCATAGCATGATCTGTTCATAAACTGATAGTCAGAAAAAACATACAGTTCAGGTACTGGTTTGGACTGGATATATATCTTGTTTATTCAGGCACAAAAACATAAAACAATGTTATAAAATAACATTTAGGTTAAACTAAAGCTAATTTTGCAATGCCCATGCATTTCAAATATAGAACTGCAAAAGTATTACCCTTGTGTGTTTGGGATTGTTGCATGAGCAAAGTTGTTTGGCTGTGGTTTGAGAAGCCAGGCAGCAGGTGGCAGTGTACAAACTACAGACGAGACCGCAGGTGGTTTGGAGTCTCTTTGTGATGAGCTCTGCATCGACTGTCCATGTGCTTTTTGTACGTCTTAAATTGAATACAGAGCAAAAAGTAGATATATATACTGTAGATATATATATCATATTATGTTCCAATATATCCACATATATTTGTCTAGAACAGGTACTAAACACTCAAGTATTTGCAACAACACTGATTTGATCAACAACAGTGATTTTTTTGACTCAACCTCAGCTGTAGTGACACAGATTGTATTGATACCTGGATACTGGACTGATATGTGTCTGACTGGAGGTAGAAAAGAGGTAGAAGGAGTCGTTGTCTGAAAGTATTTCCGTGAGCCGTATCCTGTCTGCAGCGTTCTTGGCATCAGGAAGTCCTGAGTGGCAAAAGGGATTCAGAAAACCAAACCTAAGTGCCACTTAATAGCCTGTAACACTGACCCAGCAGAGGTTAGATTGTTTTGCTAACAAAGTGAGAGTCGATCCCAACCTCCGATCCCTGTTCAGTGGTTTGGAAACAGTGTAACCGGAGCCTCCTGTACAAGGCCCCCCGCATGTAGGTTGTTTTGCAGAATCAAGTGGCTACAATGCTCTCTGGGCTGGTGAATTATTAATGTTTTGTCAGCGCAGTTAAATTCAAGTTAATTGAAAAAATGTTGGTTGTTGTTTACAGTGCTTTTCTTACCTCAATATTGCATTTTAACCCAATTGTTTTGCTCATTCTGATGTGAGTCATTCACACATTAGCAGTGAAATAATGCTAATTGAGGGAATGGAAACAAACAAACACCTTACAAAATTTCAAAACAAGTAAATAATGAATGTAACGCACCTTAGGAGCTATACATTTCACTTTACATCCTATACGCGACATTAAAAGACTTTGATTCCAAATTTTCTTGTGGTTAGATGCTTATAGCAAAATAATAATGCATAAATGCTTATTATTCATCTCTAACTTCTAAAATATAAATTTGCAATTATAATGTCTTTGATATGAGAAAAAACTCTATGCAATGCTGTTCTTTTGAACATTTATTCATCAAAATATGTTCAAAATATATATTTTCACAAAAATTTGAAGCAGCACAACTGTTTGTGGCATGTATAATAAGAAATGTTTCCTGAGCAGCAAATCGGCTTATTCGAATGATTTCTGAAGGATCATGTGACACTAAAGACTGGAGTAATGACTGCTGAAAATTCAGCTCTGTCAACACGGGAATAAATTAAATTTTAACATATATTAAAATAGAAAACGTGTATTTTAAATTATAATAATATTTCACTATTTTATTGTATATACTGCATTTTTTTACCAAACAAATGCAGCCTTGGTGAGCCATAGAGACATTTAAGAAAACATATCAACCTCAAATCAAGTGAATATATAGCTCTCTCTATATAAAATGACTAAATTTATATACAAAGGAAGTATAAAACCCCAATACTAAAAAGAGACCCATATAAATAGAACAAATACTCATTTATGGTGATGATAATGCATTAAAGTGTTTCAAGAAGCTCTTACCGGCCGTGGATGAGGATTGTTCCTGCGATATGCAGAGGATGGTCTGGGCCGGGTGGGTTTGACCCGAGCCGGGTAACTGAAATCCTCTGAGTAGGTGCTGCTGAAGTGTAGCTGAGGACCCATTTCCCCTGTGTACGGTGAGAGTGTGTCTGCAGCTCATAGACTGATCAACCCTACCTCACTCTCTCCCTCTCATCAGCGCCTCTGCTCTAGTGCTGTCATGCTCCTCTTCCTCTTTTCTCTATCTTAATCCCTCAGTCCTTTCATCTTTCCATGGAGTATTCAGATTTTTTGACTCAAAAATGAAATTCTGCAATTGTTTACTCATCCTCAGGTTTGTAACAATATAAACTTGAGGAAAAAATTGACAGCATGTTTCTTTCAGCTCTTCCATTTCATTCATGTATCACTCTACGCTTTTTGGCTGTCACTGACTTTGAGATCAAACAAAAGGTTTAAATCACATTTGAAATTGCAGTACATACATAGCACGTCCTAAGCAATCATATGTGATGTCATTCTGGCGTTCTGGTCCTTTTCTGTATTATCTGTATTTCTGTATTACGTCTGTCACCAGGATTGAACTGCCCCAGGTTTCATTCCCCCCTCAACCAGTGATCAATAATTCAAGCCTTAGATCCTGTGTTGTTGTTGTTTTTTTTGTGGCCCCTGTTCTGCGGGGCCTGACTGAGAGTAGAACAGGTGAGGTGAGATCTGTTTGTTGGTCTGGAGAAATGCCAGAAATAGAGCTGGAAAATAGGAATGTTACTTTTGCATAGACTAATACATACAGAATAAAATTTAAAAAAAATTAAAAATCCTAAATTTAAAAATGAAAAATAAGGATCTTATTATTTATGTGAAATATTATTAAAATGTTATAAAATATTATTAAAATATTAAAATTTAAAGTATCTGTTTTCTAATTTAATATAGTATAACATGTAATTTATTAATTGGATGCTAAAGCTGAATTTTCCGCAGACATTACTGCAGTCTTCAGTGTATGATCTTTCTGAAAAGATCAGTCTATGCTGATTTGGTGCTTAAGAAACATTTCTTATTATTATCAATGCCGCAAACCGTTGCGCTGCTAAATATTTTAATGGAAACTGTAACAAATGTATTTTTTCAAGGATCCTTGAAGAATAGACCATTCAAAAGAATGGCATTTGTTTAAAATAAAATCTTTTGTGACATTATTAATGTGTACTTGCTGAATACAAGTATTAATTTCTTTAAAAAACATCTTACTTTGTTGATCTTTGAATAGTCTGCACTCAAGAATACTGAACGCAATAAATTTTCTTTTTTGTAAATGAATCTGCAGCTGTAACTTCAGAATGTTAATGTTCAGACATTAAATTCCACAGTAGAGTATAACGATTTGATACATTAGAGGAATTTTCTCACGTCATCATAGTAGATATATTGTGGATGATAGTAATGAATGACTAATCCTGTATGAATGAAAGCAGTTCTTCATTCCTAAGAGATAATCAAGAGAGTCATCATTTAACTGAGCATTTGGCACTTATCCACAGTCACTGTCAGCACCACAAAATATCCTCTGTGGCCGTGCCAACCCAAGTAAATCAAATATCCCGTCAGAAACGTATTATGCACAGGACAGCATTCAGGTTACTCAGATAGTTCCACAGGGAAAAATGTTCCATACATAATTAATAACACGAAATGGGTCTGAAGGGCAGTTTCTATCAAGCTCTACTTTTTTAATAATCACTCACATAGAGAAATAACCTATGGGTGCTGTCAGATGAGAGTCCAAACAACTGACAAAAACATCTCAATAATCCTCAAGTAATCCATACGACTGCAGTCTATCAATTAACACAATGTGAAGTGAAAAAAATGTGTATTTGGCCATAAATCATAATAAAATCCACCTTCATATTTGTTTTCGACTGATTTTGCTTCTAAACAGTGCTTGATCTGTCTTTTTCACTGGAGACAACAATAATTAATGATCGATTTCTTTATTACAGACAGCTTTCTACTTCAAAAGACATTATTTGATGGACTGGAGTCATATGGATTACTTGTGGATTATTATCAGCTGTTTGGACTCTCATTCTGATGGCACCCATTCACTGCAGAGGATCCAGTGAGCAAGTGATGGAATGTTAAACTTCTCCAAATCTGTTCCGATTAAAAAATAAACGCATTTACACATTGGTAACTTGAGTTTAAATTTTCATTTTGAGTGAACCAGTCCTTTAACAAAACAGTTATATTTATCTTTGAAACATTATCAACTGGTGTTCATAAGCTTCTATTAATATAGGTGTTCAGTGACTATAATTCCACTACATATAGGTGACCCAGTCCCGCTCACTCTTACTTGGCATCAGGTTCCTTTTTTAAGCGACTCATAACTTATCCATGAGTTCCGTTCTACTCCCGACATATCAAATTTACATGGGTAATCATCTAATTTAGTCTCTTTGCCTTCATTGACCAAAGTGTAAATATACAGTCAAGTTCCAAAAGGATTTCTCTTTGCAGAATGAGCAAAGTAGCCAACTACTAAAAGAGAGAAGTGATCTTTTATTTAAAAAAGGGATTTAAACGGAAACAGAAGAAACTGCACGCAAATTAGAAAACACAAGGTATCCACTTTAAATTCTAGATGGGAATTCCAAAAGTTTTCAGTCCTCACAGGCATTACACAGCCTGTGCTGCAGACATCTCTGTGCACTGGTTCTTTGATGTGTCTGCTTTACTCCAGTTTATTGGTGCTTGGCTTTCACGGTTGCTTTAAGTTTAGTGTAGACATTGCAAAAGGTCTGCAAACAAAAAGAAATGATTAAAATAAATTAACCAAGACACATTAAAGAAATATGGGATTACAGATTCTGATTACTGATAGACTTTCAATTTCAACCTATGCAGGTGTAATTAGCATACTGACCCCAGCTCTCTAATTAGTTTGGTATACATTACCCACGGCTCACCTGGATTGAATAATAAACTACTCCAAGGTATCCAGCTATACAGCCACCCAAAAACAGGTCAAAGGCGGCAGGCTTCACCCTAAAAATGTGAATAGTAAAATGTAAATTAATAAAATAAATCAATAAATGTAAAGTAATAGAACAATAAGGGATTTTAAGTTAACCTTATTTACGTTATCATTTGGAAATGCACCATATTACTAATGTAAAAAGGGTTGTTAATGCTGTTTCGGGTTAACTTTAAAACCAACTTCAAAACCTCAAAAGAACAAATTAGAAGACTCACCTGTACATCATCATTGGCTGTTTCATTTGATCAAAGAATGTGATTTCAGGTTCCCTAGAAAAGTCAGACAAAACAGGCTTAATATGTCTGTATCTGTGTGTGTGTGTTTGGGTGGGTATGGGTTTGTAGTTTTGCTGTTTTCAGAAAGTGTGTTGGTAAACATTATTTGAAATTTGCTACAGGCAAGGTAAATGAAAAATGAATCCTGGCTCTGTGAATTTATGCGTATTTGAAATCTGCATCTGTAAACCTGCTACAGAAGTCTTTTGAAGTCTTGCTTCAGGCCATTGATGAGGTGAAATATTTTGGCCATGTTTGTGTATGCGTACCTTCGGTCCAGGTGGAACCTGTGTCTAAGGACCTGCTGTAGATAGTGTTTGAACTCTTGCTCCAGGCTGCTGATCAGGAGTGTGTGTTCTGGCTCTCGGTCCATCAGCTGAACGGCTCGTGGAACAGACGTTATCATGGACATCAATGCAGACAAGCGGCTGTCATGAATATCCTACATAGCAAATAAGGGTGCACAGTTTTAGGTTTACTTTATAAACTTACTGAAGTTCAAAAGTTTAGGGTCAGTAATTTTTTTTTTATATAAATTAGTACTTTTATTTAACAAGGATACATTAAATTGATCAAAAGTGACCGTAAAGTCTTCTTTATTTAGCCTGATAAAATGAACAACTGAGTAGAATTTTTTTTTTACCAAACTGCCCTTGAAAACCTGCATGTCCTTAGCAGACCCCTACAGAAAAAAAGTATGTGTTAATGAAAATTGCAAACAAAGACAAAAGTGGTCTGTGTGTGCTTTCAAGGTTAACATGAACGTTTAAATTTGGCGAGACACTCCAAATGTTTGACTCACCTTGTCTGAAAGATTGTACATGAATCTTGCCAAGGACTCAGCAACAATAACGGTGTTCCGCTTGAGTTTTCTGATGTCCACCTGTGCCCTGAATATACAGAAATAACAGTGAGATGAGAAGCGGTGCATCTATCATTTAAAATGTATTCGGAAATGTCTGCTATAAAAGAGCTGCATAGGACAGATAACCTTATTCACACTTGTTTTCAAGGATTAAAGATGTTTTAATTTCTAAAAGGAGATTTGTTATGGAATGGCATTGGAAAATATACATATAATCTGACAGATATTACTAAATTAAAAAGTGACATGTAGACTACACTCTGAATCTGTTCAGCCAATCAGAAGATTTTGAGGCTCTTTCCACCAGTCAGTCATTTTACACATTCAAAAGTCAGCCATTAAATGAGAAGTTCAAGCAGGTTATTCAAGTTTACACCATATTCAGCTTCAAGCAAGTTTCAGTTGTTAATTTATCTTGCAAAAATGCTATTTTTTATCTTGGTGGGATGGAGTGGCTAATTTATTGACTACATCTGACTGAAGTTCCAGAATGGAATTATCTAAACTTTTGAAAAAAAATTGTTAGGTTCTTCTCACATGGTGTCCAATATAGATCCTCTTAGCTCAGATTTAGGGTTCTCAATGTGCGACAGAGTGAATCCTGGGATACGTTTCATTCCATAGCGCTCGTGCTCCCAAGCCAAGGTGGCCTCCTGCAGGTTGATCTTCTTATGGACAGTTCCAAATCTCACCCAGGGGAACCTGGCAGAGATGATCTGAAAAGACAGAAAGGAAAAATGTTCAAGAGGGTCAACTGACAATCAACATTTAAGTTCAAAACAGTATTTTCATAGAACATCGACTGAATCCAACTCTGCAATTCATCCTAACCTGCTCCAGCTGTTGAATGAAGCTGTACTGAGGTGTTCCAGGCTTAGGTGGTCGTGAAACATGCAAGAAAAGCTCGTCTCCAGTGCCAAGAGAGTCCAGACATAGAACAAATGCCACGTTGTCATGCAAAAGGCTGGATTCTGCAAAGACAGATCCAGACTTCAAACTTCAGTGTTTTTATTGTATGAGGGCTCATAATTCTTCTAAATAAAGATTCCAAAAAAGGGTTTTCACAGTGATGCGATAGAAGACCCATTTTTGGTTCCCAAAGAACCTTTCAGTGAAGAGTTCTTTAAAAGAACCATTTTTTCTTAGTGTGAAGAACATTTTTAAAAAATCTAAAGAACCTTTTTCTGCTATAAAGAAACTTTTGTTGAATGCAAAGTTTCCATGGATTTTAAAGGTTCTTAATGGAACCATAGATGCCAATAAACAATCTTTATTTTTATGACCGAATATGATACTTAGACAATGTTTTGACGCTGGGAGTGAAATACGTGTCAAGAATACATTTTGGCAATAATTCACACACCTGCATGGTCCATATTTTCCTCCAGCCAGCGCTTGGTGCCCAGGAAATTATATTTACCACCACCAGTCAGGGAGAATAAAAGATGGTACCTAAAAGATATTGATTAAAAAAAAAATCCAAAAGTAAATTCTTATGATGAATATGAATCAGGTAATTCAAACTATTGTGTTCATTTTTCCAGTTTTTAAATATTTTCTCAACACAAACATTTTAGTTTATAAACTACATAAAGAACTAACGGAGCCTGGCTTCGTGGGTCGCTGTAGAGGTGATGAAAGAGTCGAACCAGCTCGAGAAGAATGGTGACGCCACTGCCATTAGAGTCTGCACCATACGCCAGCCACTAAACACACATGCACAGGAAAAAGAAAAACTGATGTACTGTACTTTAAGAAAAAAATATCAAAAGCATCCCTATTCTTTTTGGTAAAGAAGAGATAGCTCAAGTATCAGCAATATACTAAGCATACAGCCAATTACACTGTTTCAATTTATGAATGGATGTGATCTGCCAGGTGGTGACTGTAAAACTCATGATTACCAGTGGGAAATTTTACCACCTGAACCCGTAAAACACAGTGGTAATAAAATGCTTTGCTGTGATTTCAAGATTACCACAGTATCATTACTGGTACTTAAATCAAAGGTACTGGATTTCAACACAGCATAAATTCAATTATGCATGGGAATCAAATGGAATTCAATGATCCAGATTCCTTTTTTTTTTTTCAAAGAGTCAAAGAGTAATTGGTTGTGGAATCTGTTGGACTAGACCGGTCGTGTTGGATATGATTCAATTTTTAAAACATTTATGAGTGTCATTCATTTGGTTGTGATTTACTTAAAAGAACAGATTCATAAGAGTCATTAGTTTGGGGACTGGACTGATTGCACTGTATGTTTCTGATTCACAAAAAAAGACCTAATTCATAAGTTGCAAATCATACTACATTACATTGATAATGCTTTTTTGATTTGGTTTTGATTCACGCCAGCAATATGAATATGTTAATTTCTGACCAAGGTGTTTGAAAAGGTCAGTTCCCACAGCAAGTGAACCATGCCAATAGGCAACAT
>JAUZSZ010000137.1:877254-890904 GCA_034780575.1 Labeobarbus marequensis
CGCCTATGGGATGTCCCCACTTTTCACAAAAACGAACGTGTGTGTGTGTGTGTGTGTGTGTGTGTGTGTGTGTGTGTTTAATTCAGACTTTTTACTCTCAATTCTTCTTTCATTCAGAATTGTGAGATATAAACTCAGTTGCGATTTATAAAGTCCAGTTCTGAGGGAAAAACGAGACTATTTTTTTTACAGTTGTGAGTATATCTTGCAATTCTGAAGAAAAAGTCAAATGACCTTTTTAAATTCAGTGGCAAAAACGTGCGTCCATATTAAAGCCTGGATGAATGAGGTCAAACACAGACTCACAGAGTGGTTGTTCCTCTGGATAACCTCCAGGAAGAGCGTCGGTCTGTCCTGCACGGGTTTGGTGAAGATCTGTAGCAGGTAACCTTTATCGTCATAGTCTACTAAGATTTTTAACTCCTGCATTGCACTCTAAAAAAAGATGGTTCTTTAAAGGTTCTTTACATGCAGTAATGATTTTATTTAGAACCATAGCATTCTGAAGAACCCTTTTATGCTGAAACGGTTCTTTGTGTTAGAGTTTAGGGCTCTTTATTCCCGCGCTTTTGTTTTTCAAATCTGTAACTGTAAAAGCACCTCGTAACCAACTTTCTAGAGCTCAGCCATCCAACTACACAGACTGTCAACACACTCTCAACAGGTAAATGATTTCAATCTTAAATTTAAATACACATTTAACTTTATAATTGTAACTGGTTTCCAATCAAACATGTTCTTATCTTTTTTTAGTTTTTGGTCACATATTAGTGTGCAGCTCTGTTAAGCTGTGGAAACGTCTCTCCTCTTCTCCACAGATGTATCACATCCTACAACCTCATTGTCTGCAGAGAAAAATTGCCACTTAATCACACCAAAATGATGGACTTAAAGGCATCATAGAGGATTGTGATGGTTTCACTGAAACTTGGTCTATTTTTTGTCTGTAATTTGTTTAAATTCTTTATCTATTTATTCATGTTCAATGTCAATTGTCATTCATTAATATATTCAGCTAATAACTGTTGTTAAGAGCACTGACAATTTTGCATTTCAATAAAAACAAACTTAATTTGCACAACATGCCACTGTTGTTGTTGTTTTTTTAATGTTGCACTCTAAGATGCCTCATTACTGATTTTCTGGAGCTCCGCCATCCAACTACACAGATTGTCAACACACTCTCAACAGGTTAATAATTACTTTCTTAAAATGTCTATAAATTATAACTTTCAAATGCTAATGTATTTTTCTGTCTTTTAACTTTATTTATTTTTTTTTTTTACAAAACATGTAAGTGTGACCAGCTCTATTCAGTTAAGGATACTTCTCTCCTCTTCTTCACTAAGTAAGTAACAAAGATGTTGAATTTATGGTCCATTTTGTTAGATTTTTTTTTTTATTATTACTAGGGTTTATGCATAAACATACCCAGTTATCCCACGACTTTCTTCCTTTTAACATTGTGAAGTGCTCACATACTACTTTTGGCCTTCATAAACAACTGTTTTCACATAAACAAATGAAAGGAGACACATATCTAAACTCAATTGTGCATTTCAGATGCTGTCACATCCTACAACCTCATCATCTGCAGAGAGAAACTGCCATTCAATCACAACAAAATACAGATAATGATTGTGAAGATATTTCACTGGAGCTTGGTCTTCAATACACTATTTTATGTTATATTTTGTTTTACTTCTTTAAGCTTTTATGTTCAATGTCCATTGTCATTCATTAATGTATTCTGCTGATAACTGTTGTTAGAACACTGTCATTTTTGCTACAATTTCACATGTCATTAAAAAAATAAAAGTACCTAATTGACACTTGTTGTTGTTGATGATTTTATGTAAAACCCTATTAGACACTTCAAGATATTACAGTATAAGACCAGGCAGATAGAGGGGTAACAAATAAAATAAAATAAATAATATATATATAAATAACACTAATATTAATTATATTACTATACTAATATTAATGAAAGACTATCATTAAAAAGGTTATTTATAACACCATTAAGGTCCTATATAGCATTTTCAAAGCATGGGTCTATTTGGAACCCTATAAAAAAGGTTCTATTTAGCACTAAAAAGGGTTCTGCTATTGTTACAAGCCAAAGAACACTTTTCTGGTACTGTTTAGAACCATTTTTCTTAAGAGTGTATGCATGTTCAAGTCACTTAATCAATCCAGTGTGCGTCACTTCTTGGTCCACAAACGTGGCCCCCGGCATAAAAAACAATCACTGCAGAATAACAAATTGATGGCCTTTATTCATAAAAGCAAAGATGAGCTTGTCTCTCCCTCTGTCTAGTGTCCTTTCATGTTCATCCATTATTGTGTTCTTTGTAAAAAGTCAGAGTCATTTGGATAAACACGCACAGCGGAGACAGCAACTAATTTAGAGGGAACACTGAACATTCAAAAAAGTCTAAATGTACAGCTTTAATGAGTCTGATAGCGTTTTGGTTTTAATTTCTAAGGGAACACATAAAATGATCCAGTGTATACATTTAATGCACTACTGGTACATATATTGCTTTACATAAAAGCACCAGCGTATGAATAAATATACACTGGAATAATAATATGTTACAGTACACTAATTATAAGGGCAGTCCTGAACCAATCAGACACTTTACCAGACACAAAACAAATGTTGATTAATTGATTGATGGCAAATGAGACGTACACTAAATTATTAGATTAACATTTTGTTTACATGGTATTTATTCCTAATTCACTAAAAATAATACAAACAGAAGACATGTAGCACCTACTGATGATGCTAGTAGATTTATGATCTGTTAACTGGCCACTAAACAGGTGCTGATAATCTCAAAATTGCCAGATAAATTAATCAGCTTGCCTGATATATCACTAGTAGAGACATTATACAACATTTACCACACCCATTCTATATAAACTCTTCTAACGTAGACTAACGGAGGAGGTTTTATATGTATATGGACTGTACCGTCTTCTAAACTCAAACCCTTGTGTTAATTGTTGCCCCCGAAAAAACCAAACATGACCATGACAGCATAAACCAACAGGTGAAATATCAGCTAAATCAAATATCAACAGTATGTGATTTTTTTCCTATATTACATTATTGATGTACTAAAAAATGACATGTTTTGACAAAGGGGAAGTATACAGAATTATTATTGATGACCTGAAAATTGACCAGTGTTCCTTTTCCTTGTTGCCAATTTTCTAGTCTTGGCTCTAATTGTAAAAAGGTTGCCCCCGCCACCTCTGCTCCTCACTGTGCACAGCTATATTTAGTCCCTCCAGAACAAGTTGTTCCAACCAGAACACAAAGAGACTCAATCAGAAAGAGAGAGAGGAGAAGGCAGAAATCAGATGAGCATCATGTACACCAACATTTGGCAATGCAACATTTCGCACCTAAAACACAAATTATGCTGGTGACAGGTCATGCTAGCCGTTTTTCTGCAGCAAAAGCAGAACATTGAGATTTTGTTATATTACTTACTGTGTAGTACAATTCAAATAAATGATATTGTATAACTATATATGGTATAACTTATTTGCACCTTTATACATTTCTCAGTTTATAATCAATGGTGGTGCTTCAATAACCGATGGAGTAGAAAAGTGTGCATACTGTTAAAAATTCCTCTCATCACCACGCTAACTACTTAATGTTAACAGCACTAGTTTGGACATGACAGCTACAGTGCTGCAGGTAGAAAGCCATTTCCTGCACTAAGAGCTGTAATGAGATGAGACCACAGATCCATCCATATCTCTCATTTCATCACGTATCCCGTCATCCGTACACTGATCAATTTAACAATGCCTCTGGGAGATCTCACTCGCTCTCTTCCCCCTCTCCCACTGTCTGCCCTGTGACATGTTTTATGTTTTATCTGTCTGTCTGGGTCAGCATACATTAGCTCAGTGTGAGTGTGAGTACAGTTCTGCATGGGGAAAGCGTCTGCAGACTGTGTGAATGATGTCTGTATGTTTTAGAGTTTTATTAACTGATTTAATGTTAATACACCAACCAATCTGAACTGCTAGAATCTACTAGAAACATTTTTGAAATTAAATTAACTTTAGTAAAATGATGTTAAACTTAAATAAGGTATTAAGTTTGGAGTAGTATTTCTTTAAAAAATTAATGTCAGAAAAAATGCATTAAATCAATCAAAAGTGACAGCAAAGACATTTTTAATATTAAGATTTATTTTCAAAATAAATGCTGTTCTTTTGAACTTTAAAAAATATTTATTTTATTTAAAAAAATAAAATAAAAATGAAGCAGCACAACTGTTTTCAACACTGACAATAATAAGAAATGCTTCTTGAGCAGACAATCAGCATATTAAATGATTTCTGAAGGATCACATGACAAAAAAAATCTTATATATATTAAATACAAAAACGAAAACCGGAAAAAAAAAATCACCAGATGTGACCCTGGACCACAAAACCATTCATAAGTGTAAATTTTTTGAAATTGAGATTTATACATCATCTGAAAGCTGAATTAATAAGATAGGACAATATTTGACCGAGACACAACTATTTGAAAATCTGGAATCTGAGGGTGCAAAAAAATCAAAATACAGAGAAAATGACCTTTAAAGTTGTCCAAATGAAGTTCTTAGCAATGCATATTACTAATCAAAAATTACATTTTGATATATTTACAGTAGGAAATTTACAAAATATCTTCATGGAACATGATCTTTACTTAATATTGTAATGATTTTTGGCATAAAAGAAAAATCAATCATTTTGACCCAGGGTTTTGTGATCCAGGGTCACATATCAGTTGGTACAATAAAACATTTTAGAGAAGGCTTGCATATAATTCCCAATAATTCAATTCATTTACTGACATCAGTTCTTCTTGCTTGTGTTTTGCAGAGGCAAAATTTCACTTTGGCCTTCCAGGCAGCAGAAAGTGTGGGAATTAAATCGACACTGGTGGGTTTAATATAAACATCACTGCTAATTAATATATACATTGTATTACAGTGCCTCAGAACCTAATTAAAAATTAATATTTTCATACAAGCAAGGATGCATTAAATTAATCAAAGGTGACAATAAAGGCATTTATAATGTCACAAAAGATGTCGATGTTAAATAAATGCAGTTCGGTTGAGCTGTTTGTCCATTTTTTTAAAATGCATTTAAATAACTTTCCTGTCAGAGGAGGCATGTTTTATCTATGCGTTTTTATCTTTCCTAATGAAATTCTGTTAAAAATATGACTTCAATATGATGTGCAATCTGTTGAATAAATCTACTTTTAATTTGAATTTCCTTCAACATTAGTAGATAATTTCCTAATTTTGCTCTCCACCCTGTTAGTTAACACTACTTGACTTCATTTTCCTGACAACATCTCAAATTGAGAAACATTCAACTATGAATCATCAGTGCTCCTCCTAATTTATGATCTTTCAAGGGTTTTCTTGTCAACGCCTGTTTGATTACAGCTAATTTAGCCTTTTAGGTATGTTGTCAAAATGCATGTTTTTATTCTTATGATTTTTTTTTTTTTAAAGAAAGTCATTCCACTCTGTCATGCTGCATTCCATTACCATTCATTCTATAAATATTAGCTGATAAAATCATCTGAGACAAGCCTTTGTTGTTTCATCTTGTTGCAATGTTAAAAAGTCATGTGGTAAAAAGGGCAGCACATACAAAGAATGAACCAATTCAGATTGTGTAACTTAAATAGATGGTATAGTAATATCATATTATTTAGCAGTTGCAGTGGAGAAAATACGTTCCCTGTTTTGAAAAGAGGCAGCAGTATTTAATTCAGCACCTGTTATTAATTTAATGCCTTCATAAAGCTGTGTTTGCAGTAAAACCATGACTTCTAGTCTTGCTATAACAGTTGTGTTGTTTGCTGTTTGCTCAACAAGCTTTGGCAAGATTCTTGTGTAACATAGCACACAGCATGTTGACACAAACATCATTTTTTTGACCAATTCCTCTTGCCTTCCCACATCTGACTCATTCTCTCTGTCTGACAGGACATTGGTGAAATGGTGCACACAGAAAGACCCGACTGGCAGAGTGTCATGACCTACATGACGGCCATCTATAAGTATTTTGAGACCTGAGAATCTTCTCGAACAGCTGCAGTCGGTTTACCTTCCTTGCTGCGGCCAAGATGCTACAAATTTCCCAGATGCCTTAGCTGCGAATGGGGGAATTACCTACACAACTTACTGTTTCCTCCAGTGTTTTCCCAGAATCCTGTAAAGCTGCTGAAACAGGCCAGAACCTACTAAGCTTCTCTGGACAACGCTGCTTTTGAAGAGAAGTGGGAAGTCGGTGGTATCATGAGCCAGCAACTTCCTTTTGGAACACTGCAACACTATTTAAAGTGTATTGTGCCAACCGAGCAACAAAAATGTGTCTCTGAATACCATTGCCTTTGAAAGTTGCCTTGTTTTATATTTTTGTCATAAGGATGCCCTCTGTATGCCAGTATTGGTCTTAGTTTATCAGTATTTATTCCAAAGAGTGATGCCACAACAGGCTTCGCCCGCAAAAATGGCGTTTTTGTGTTTTCTTTAGCCTGAATAAGCTTAAATCTGTCTCTTTTGATTTGTTTAAAAAAAAATTCAAATAAAAAAGACAGGGCTCCTTAAAGGAATAATTCACCTTAAAATAAAAGTTTGCTGGCAGTTTACTCACCCTCAGGCCATCCAAGATATAGATGAGTTTGTTTATTCATCAGAAAAGATTTTGAGAAATTTAGCATTAAATCACTTGCTCACCAATGGATAATCTGCAGTGAATGGGTGCCGTCAGAATGGATTTGTTTCTTAGAAAAAGTATTTGTTTCTTACAAACATGCATTGTTTTCTCTTCACAAGATGTTAATTGAAGGATTACTTGGCTTACTGTGACGTTTCTATCAGCTGTTTGGACTCTCATTCTGACGGCACCCATTCACTGCACAGAATCCATTGGTGAGCAAGTGATGTGATGCTAAATTTCTCCAAATCTGTTCTGATGAAGAAACAAACTCATCTACATCTTTGAAATCCTGAAGGTAATTAAGTTTTCAGCACATTTTCGTTTTTGGGTGAACTACTCCTTTAACATTCAACTTAGTTTTATTGATATCAAAATGTTTTTTTTCATTTTCATACACTAATCGAAAGCTAATTATGAATCTAATATGTAATTTGTAATGAAGCTGTTTGACCGGACATGTTTTTTTTTTTTTTTTTTCCTCAGTGCTCATTCCAGCTGATCTTCCATCACTGAAAATGCTGCAGGATGTTTTTCTGTTTGAAATGTCAGCATAAATGAAATGCATGGCTGCTTGTTTTCTGTTTTACAGAATATTTTTCAGCATTTCAGTCCTTTTTTGTCTACGCACTACTAATCTTTATTTGACACCTAAAGCCAGCTGGGTCCTGGAAGCTTGCTGATTCAGATTAAGTCTGTCTTATGGATGTTAAAGCACAAAAAAAGGCTGAATGTGTATTCAGTGATATGAAATGTGAAATAAGACGACTACAATCCATCCGCACTGACAGCTCATGGTTAAATCATGCATTGTACCTCTCCCATTATATACTGTCGTCTTTCAAAGATAAGCCTCCACACACAAAACCTAAGCCTTACATTGAAAAGGAAAAGCCAATAGCACAATTGATGTTTTAGATAAACTTGCTCTGCTGTCTTTAATGCACTGCTGTTTTAATATAATTGTTTTGTTAATTTGAGACATTTTTGAAGGGATCAAGTGGGTTGGAGCAAAATTATTCTGCTAATAACAGCGGTTCAAAGTGAATTTGATGTCAAGGGCATGTCATCTTTGTTGCAAAACTATTATTTATTCCATTTAAGCTACAGAGAGCTCTGTCATGTTTTAAATGATAGATTTTGTTTGACAGACCTCTGTGGTGTATTGGTTTGTTTATATGTGGAAATGTCATTGACACTGACATTGAATTACCTAGAAAAGGTCAGTAGTGACAAGGAGTATTTTTGTTTGGATCTTTTTGTGAGATGTAGGTTGTGACCTAATCGTGTAGAGTTTAATACGAAGATTTTGATTTGAAGCAAATCATGTCATATCATACTGTGTCATATCATACAAAAATAAAGTAAGGTTTACTGTAAGCAAGGTTTTGTGAGAACAATATTTGTGTGCACAAATACAGTCTGCTATTTTTAAGTGTGTTGTTTTTATGTGAATGGGTTGTATTCTTTCATAATGACTGAAATATTAATTGTAACTGGTGTTTTTAATGTAAACTAAAACTGAAACTAAAATTAAAATATTGATATAAAATATTAATAGGAGAAAAGCTTCAACTTAAAGAAATGTGCCTTAGCAACTAACTGAAATAAAATTATTTTAAAATATTAAAACTGAAATAAAGAGATAGCTATATATATATATAGATATATATAGATAGTTATAGATATAGATATATATATAAAGAGAGAGATATAGATATATATATAGATAAAGACATATATGCATATATATATATAGATAGCGATACACACACACATATATATATGTATATATATATAGATAGATAGATAGATAGATATAGATATATATTTAAAAAATATCAAATTAAATGAACTGAAAATATAAAAAATAAAATAAAAGCTCATTTAAATTACTAATAAATAATAATAAATTAACACTGGTTGTTACACCCCTCTCAATCTATTTTCTTCCCAAATATCACTCATGTTTATTTAAACACTGATATATTGATATATTGATCTCTTCTTGGTCCTTGGGGTCATTCCTGGCACCTGTAAACAATTACTTTTACGGTACATAAATTCAGTACATTTCTGCTAGGCTTGAACAGGTTTGTCCCTATAGATCCAAAAATGGATCTAAAATCCAAGCTACTTTTTATACAGACATGAGTTAGAGCTCAACAGCACCCACCACTCTTTTAAATTAATTCAAGGGCACATGAGCATCAAACTGTACAATGGATGGTAATCTAAATTTCTCGTTTCTTCCTTTCTTTCTTTCTTTTTTTTTTTTTAAATCTAACCTTTCCTGGAAGTCCTGCATAGCACTTATGGGAAGAATCAGAAATGGAAAAAAAGAATCTAAACTACCCCTTCTCTTGTGGAAAGCCAGCAGAAAATGTCTATTTAAACAGCTGTACTCAAGAACTTCCTCCTACTACTAAAATAACCTTTCATTTTCACACCGATTGTGTCTGACACTCTGAGGTGAGTGTCTATATTTGTGCCGAAGGCTCTCTGCATAAACAAGGCTAGTAAAAGGTGAGCAGGAGGCTGTGATTTGATTTACTGAACGGCCACATAAAAGTATTGGGCTTATGTATTAGATCCAAAACATTAAGAAATGGCATTGCAGTGTGTGCTGCGAGCTTTAATGAAGTCCTTGGTGGGTGGACCTCAGCCTCTGGTTTGCTGATTACATACATTTATCTTCATGTGGCCCTGAGGTGAAGCAGGATGTTTCGGCGGTACGTGAGAAACCACAGAACGTCACGGTACCCATCAGGTCCCTCACTTCCTTATCCTCACGTACGGTTACATCAGCCATTGTGCTGTCTGCGTACATTTCAGACCGGCCTTACTAATCCGAAATGAAATGAAAATAGCATACAAACTAAAAGATTCGAACTAAATTCCGCGGTTATAATATATCGTCAGGTAGTCGTGTTTTGCTGTAAACGTCAGATAACAGATGAAAGATATATTTTCTTCTAAGGTCATTGTAAAACTCAAAATAAGTTTAAAAAAAAGTTTGTTCTCACATCATATTCATCTAAAAATTAGCCTATAGTAACAATTTCTGCTGAACTAATATAGCCATTTGCAACTTTAGGCTAATTATTTTATGCTATTATTATTTATTTTATTTTATTATATGTTTTATTCATTATTATTTTGTATTAGTATTGGAAAGTAGATTTTATTAATTAATTAATTAATTCATACATCAATTTCATTTATGTACATATAATGTTTCTAGGTTTTATTTATTGTTATTTTTCCTTTATTCCCATTTTATTTATTTATTTAGAGAGCGTTGTGTTTTAATGAATTTATTATTTTTTTATTGTTATAGTTATTTAAACAGTTATACTGTTTTTATTTATTTATGTATTCTTTGCTGTTATATATTTTTTATTTTATTTATTTGAATGATTTCTGTACTTTGCATAGCTCGAATAGATCAAACCACGAAAACCAATCAGGCGTGGGTCTCTTTCTCCCACAGCGCGTGAGTGACTGTCACTGTGAGAGCGCGCGCACTTGTCTGTGGCCACCACAACTCCACGGAGCGGAGGGAAGCTGCGACTCAACTCATCTCGCCTTTTTTTTTTGACCAAACACGTTTAGAGTAGTGCATTTGTGTATATATTACTTCGACAGGGTGATAAAAAGGTGTGGAATGATTTGGTCTATACTCATATTTTTGTATTCAGTTTTGCGGTTGAACATTCAGAAAAGACAGAATGCCTGAGGAGAAACCTACAACTCAGGTGTGCGGCAGAAACACGCGTGTAAACGGTGAAAGTGAGTAACGGTAGTGTTTTTACATTATAAACAGTTCGTAAATGTATTTGTTTACTAGTAAAGTTTGTGATTTAACTGAAGGTATTTAACTTTGTCAGCCTTTTACATTTTGTGACTTATGACAGCCTGTTAGTCCAGAGGGAGACTGAATGACACCTGTATTGTTTTGCTCATTCTAAACCATGAATTCATAATTTTTATTAATTAATGTCACAACTTTGCTCACTTTTTCTAATATTATTGTGTATTTTTACAGTGGGCATAAATAGTTCACATGACAAGCAGTCTCCAACAACGTGACATGTTCATGTGATGGTGTAATACTTCCATCTAAAAACAATTTTAAGAGCATTTTTTTTCTCATTTTCTTTCATATTTTTTAAGTATTGTGCAATACATACACTTTCATGACCTCATTTTAACTGTGAAAATACTGTATTTTATTTATTTATTTATGTTTATTTGTAAAATTTTTTTAATCATTTGCCACACCTCATGGCCATATAAGTGAATTAAATAGGGTAAAAAAAATGATGATCGGCTAGAGCATTTTTAATGAACACCTTATCTTATAGATAAATACAATTCTTAAAGATTTGAATTAATATTTAAAAATTTCATATACATGTTATTTGCCAGCTACATACTTAAATCCATATATGGAATGATTTACAGAAAAGTAACATAATTTACAATAATTTCCCAGCCTTTTTTTTAATACAGACGTGCTTGACGTGACTCGTGAGGGACTTTGTATATTCTTTTCAGTCTGGATGTCATATGGTTAATATTATGATACTTCATAACGGTTTAACCAGTTACGGAAAGTACCTTGTCTGAATGCACAGGAAGCGTTTTGTAAACTGACACATGCTAAAGCAAAAGTTGTTAAAATGCATCTTGCCAAACCTGTGCTTTGGAAACAATTTGTCATTATATCACTTAAGGGAGTCAACAGCCATACCAATAAAAAGCAAACAGCAACACTAAAACACAGAAGAAGAGTGACTGTGACTTTGATTATCACATTTTTTAGCCTGATCAAACAGACTGGAGCTAAAACATAAGAAATCTCTAAAAAAAAAAAAAAAAAGATAATGTGGTCGACCATGGAAGACATGTTGCAGTTGCATCATTCTAGATAGGCCTACACAAAACCACAATAAATGACCACAAAAGAGTCAGCGGTTTGCCAGACTGATTTAATTACACGTACAAACAGACATTTTTAGATGCTCTGTATTTTCATAGCCAAACATATTTGAACAATTCAGACTGAGTATTATCAAGTACTACAGAAGATGAGCTGAAACTTACACTATTGTTCAAAAGTAAACATATAATTTCACAAAAGAATTCTATTTCAAACAAATGCTGTTCTTTGGAACTAGAAAATGTTTTACGTTTTCCACAAACTGTTTTTAACAATGATAATAAGATATGTCTCTTGAGCACCAAATCAGCATATTAGAAAGATTTCTGAAGGATCATGTGACACTGAAGAGTTATGACTGCTGAAAATTCAGTTTTGTCATCTCAGGAAAAAAATACATTTTTTAAAATGTATGGAAGTAAAAAAAAAGGTTTTTTAAAACTGTAATAATATTTCACAATAATACTATTTTTTACTGTTTTTAATCAAATAAATGCAGCCTTGGTGAGACTTACAGACCCAAAACTTTTGAATGATAGTGTTTGTTGGGTTATGATATAAAAGAAATAACTGATGATAATTACCTAATTACCATTTATTCATCCTATAAAGAAAAAACTGATCCATTTCATGTAGAAGGTCAATGAAACATGAAAGCAGAATCACATGAATGGTTACAGAAGAATACTTGTTCACAATTCTAAGCCAATAATAGCAAAGGCATTGCAAAGTTCAACTGTACACATCCTAGAAACTTGTGGAGGAAGTGCTGACTAGGTCTTATAAATAGCAGGCATGCACAAATGTTTCATTCGTATTTGTGGAGTCTTTCTTAAAATAAAAGCTTATTGTTGGATTTAGCCTGTCATTTTTGATGGAGACCTCCTGTTTGGGAGATGGATTGCTTTTGTGACCCAAAGAGGTTGATTTTTTATTGTGCGATATGATTGTTCTTTCTACAGGGTAAGAAGTCCCAGTGAAGGTCTACCGGAGCCGCTTTATGCAGTCTAGTAGCTGTTTCCTTTAAGAATCTCAATGAAAGGCTGAGGTGAGCTGGACCTAAGGGACAAGCTGGTGAACGGGTAAATCAAGATTAACAGACGGGTGTCTCCACTGACCCTGCAGTCACCTCAGTGACCCCCAAAGTAGCTCAGCAGCTGATACAGGTTATTTCTATCCCCTCTTTCCATTCAAAAAGAGATATCATTGGAATGGTCGGATTGGCTCGTCCTCACACCTATTGCAAGAGCCATTGAGTGGCGTAGTGAAGTCCCACTGAGCAATTATCGGGAGCACAACTATGTGTGTCCCTGAGGATGTCCTTTCACACTGGTTGATGGCAGCATGTCTTCGCTCGTCTACATTGCTCTTGAGCTTCTGATTGCGGTTTTGGCTGTGGCGGGGAATGTTCTGGTGTGCTGGGCCGTCTGCCTCAACAGCAACCTCCAAAGCATCACCAACTTCTTCGTTGTGTCACTGGCTGTGGCAGACATTGCAGTGGGACTCCTGGCCATTCCATTCGCTGTCACCATCAGCACGGGCTTCTGCAGCCATTTTCATGGGTGCCTCTTCATTGCATGCTTCGTGTTGGTCCTCACACAGAGCTCCATCTTCAGTTTGTTGGCCATTGCTGTGGATCGGTACATCGCCATCAAAATCCCATTGAGGTGAGTGAATGGTTGTGTTGTGAGTTTCAGGTAATAGCTGAAGGCAGACTTTTGGTAAGAAGAGGATAACCCCATAGCAGGAGCATAAAGACCAAAAGAGTTTCCTATTTTTGCATTACCAGTACATTCACAATTGGTTATTATTAATGGTAAAAACTGATCAAAACTTGCATTGAAGACTAAACAATATTACAGTGTCTGTTTGTTCAAATAATGGCAGATGGAGTAGTTTTTTAAAACTTTTTGAATACAATTTTTATGCTG